>CAXIIO010001539.1:0-23493 GCA_964028335.1 Altica lythri | reverse complement strand
GATATTTCCTTCCCCCCCCCCCCCCCCCAAAACTAACCGTAGAATCGACTTAAAATTTCGACATTTTAGTGATATTTTCAAAACTAAACCGTAGAATCGACTCAGAATGCTCTAAATCGACAGAAAGGGGCTTGTTTCACGTTGTTTGGTTGTTTTACACTCAAAATGAATACCAATTATTAAAATTTCGACATTTAAGTGATATTTTCAAAACTAACCGTAGAATCGACTCAGAATGCTCTAAATCGACAGAAAGGGGCTTGTTTTATCTTGTTGGGTCGTTTTACACTGAAAATAACTACAAATTATTAAAATTTCGACATTTAAGTGATATTTTCAAAACTAACCGTAGAATCGACTTAAAATTTCGACATTTAAGTGATATTTTCAAAACTAACCGTAGAATCGACTCAGAATGCTCTAAATCGACAGAAAGGGGCTTGTTTTACGTTGTTTGGTCGTTTTACACTCAAAATGACCACCAATTATTAAAATTTCGACATTTAAGTGATATTTTCAAAACTAACCGTAGAATCGACTCAGAATGCTCTAAATCGACAGAAAGGGGCTTGTTTTACGTTGTTTGGTCGTTTTACACTGAAAATGACCACCAATTATTAAAATTTCGACATTTTAGTGATATTTTCAAAAACTAACCGTAGAATCGACTTAAAATTTCGACATTTAAGTGATATTTTCAAAACTAACCGTAGAATCGACTCAGAATGCTCTAAATCGACAGAAAGGGGCTTGTTTTACGTTGTTTGGTCGTTTTACACTCAAAATGACCACCAATTATTAAAATTTCGACATTTAAGTGATATTTTCAAAACTAACCGTAGAATCTACTCAGAATGCTCTAAATCGACAGCAAGGGGCTTGTTTTACGTTGTTTGGTCGTTTTACACTGAAAATGACCACCAATTATTAAAATTTCGACATTTAAGTGATATTTTTAAAACTAACCGTAAAATCGACTTAAAATTCCGACATTTAAGTGATATTTTCAAAACTAACCGTAGAATCGACTCAGAATGCTCTAAATCGACAGAAAGGGGCTTGTTTTACGTTGTTTGGTCGTTTTACACTCAAAATGACCACCAATTATTAAAATTTCGACATTTAAGTGATATTTTCAAAACTAACCGTAGAATCGACTCAGAATGCTCTAAATCGACAGAAAGGGGCTTGTTTTATCTTGTTTGGTCGTTTTACACTGAAAATAACCACCAATTATTAAAATTTTGACATTTAAGTGATATTTTCAAAACTAACTGTAGAATCGACTTAAAATTTCGACATTTAAGTGATATTTTCAAAACTAACCGTAGAATCGACTCAGAATGCTCTAAATCGACAGAAAGGGGCTCGTTTTACGTTGTTTGGTCGTTTTACACTCAAAATGACCACCAATTATTAAAATTTCGACATTTAACTGATATTTTTAAAACTAACCGTAGAATCGACTCAGAATGCTCTAAATCGACAGAAAGAGGCTTGTTTTATCTTGTTTGGTCGTTTTACACTCAAAATGACCACCAATTATTAAAATTTCGACATTTAAGTGATATTTTCAAACTAACCGTAGAATCGACTTAAAATTTCGACATTTAAGTGATATTTTCAAAACTAACCGTAGAATCGACTCAGAATGCTCTAAATCGACAGAAAGGGGCTTGTTTTACGTTGTTGGTCGTTTTACACTCAAAATGACAACCAATTATTAAAATTTCGACATTTAAGTGATATTTTTAAACTAACCGTAGAATCGACTCAGAATGCTCTAAATCGACAGAAAGGGGCTTGTTTTACGTTGTTTGGTCGTTTTACACTCAAAATGACCACCAAATTATTAAAATTTCGACATTTAAGTGTATTTTTAAAACTAACCGTAGAATCGACTCAGAATGCTCTAAATCGACAGAAAGGAGCTTGTTTTACGTTGTTTGGTCGTTTTACACTGAAAATGACCACCAAATAATAAAATTTCGACATTTAAGTGATATTTTCAAAACTAACCGTAGAATCGACTTAAAATTTCGACATTTAAGTGATATTTTCAAACTAACCGTAGAATCGACTCAGAATGCTCTAAATCGACAGAAAGGGGCTTGTTTTACGTTGTTTGGTCGTTTTACACTCAAAACGACCACCAATTATAAAAATTTCGACATTTAAGTGATATTTTCAAAACTAACCGTAGAATCGACTCAGAATGCTCTAAATCGACAGAAAGGGGCTTGTTTTATCTTGTTTGGTCGTTTTACACTGATAATAACTACAAATTATTAAAATTTCGACATTTAAGTGATATTTTCAAAACTAACCGTAGAATCGACTTAAAATTTCGACATTTAAGTGATATTTTCAAAACTAACCGTAGAATCGAATCAGAATGCTCTAAATCGACAGAAAGGGGCTTGTTTTACGTTGTTTGGTTGTTTTACACTCAAAATGAACACCAATTATTAAAATTTCGACATTTAAGTGATATTTTCAAAACTAACCGTAGAATCGACTCAGAATGCTCTAAATCGACAGAAAGGGGCTTGTTTTATCTTGTTTGGTCGTTTTACACTGAAAATGACCACCAATTATTAAAATTTCGACATTTAAGTGATATTTTCAAAACTAACCGTAGAATCGACTTAAAATTTCGACATTTAAGTGATATTTTCAAAACTAACCGTAGAATCGACTCAGAATGCTCTAAATCGACAAAAAGGGCTTGTTTTACGTTGTTTGGTCGTTTTACACTCAAAATGACCACCATTATTAAAATTTCGACATTTAAGTGATATTTTCAAAACTAACCGTAGAATCGACTCAGAATGCTCTAAATCGACAGAAAGGGGCTTGTTTTATCTTGTTTGGTCGTTTTACACTAAAAATAACCACCAATTATTAAAATTTCGACATTTAAGTGATATTTTCAAAACTAACCGTAGAATCGACTTAAAATTTCGACATTTTAGTGATATTTTCAAAACTACCGTAGAATCGACTCAGAATGCTCTAAATCGACAGAAAGGGGCTTGTTTCACGTTGTTTGGTTGTTTTACACTCAAAATGACCACCAATTATTAAAATTTCGACATTTAAGTGATATTTTCAAAACTAACCGTAGAATCGACTCAGAATGCTCTAAATCGACAGAAAGGGGCTTGTTTTATCTTGTTTGGTCGTTTTACACTGAAAATAACTACAAATTATTAAAATTTCGACATTTAAGTGATATTTTCAAAACTAACCGTAGAATCGACTTAAAATTTCGACATTTAAGTGATATTTTCAAAACTAACCGTAGAATCGACTCAGAATGCTCTAAATCGACAGAAAGGGGCTTGTTTTACGTTGTTTGGTTGTTTTACACTCAAAATGACCACCAATTATTAAAATTTCGACATTTAAGTGATATTTTCAAAACTAACCGTAGAATCGACTCAGAATGCTCTAAATCGACAGAAAGGGGCTTGTTTTATCTTGTTTGGTCGTTTTACACTGAAAATGACCACCAATTATTAAAATTTCGACATTTAAGTGATATTTTCAAAACTAACCGTAGAATCGACTTAAAATTTCGACATTTAAGTGATATTTTCAAAACTAACCGTAGAATCGACTCAGAATGCTCTAAATCGACAGAAAGGGGCTTGTTTTACGTTGTTTGGTCGTTTTACACTCAAAATGACCACCAATTATTAAAATTTCGACATTTAAGTGATATTTTCAAAACTAACCGTAGAATCGACTCAGAATGCTCTAAATCGACAGAAAGGGGCTTGTTTTATCTTGTTTGGTCGTTTTACACTAAAAATAACCACCAATTATTAAAATTTCAAAATTTAAGTGATATTTTCAAAACTAACCGTAGAATCGACTTAAAATTTCGACATTTTAGTGATATTTTCAAAACTAACCGTAGAATCGACTCAGAATGCTCTAATCGACAGAAAGGGGCTTGTTTCACGTTGTTTGGTTGTTTTACACTCAAAATGAATACCAATTATTAAAATTCGACATTTAAGTGATATTTTCAAAACTAACCGTAGAATCGACTCAGAATGCTCTAAATCGACAGAAAGGGGCTTGTTTTATCTTGTTTGGTCGTTTTACACTGAAAATAACTACAAATTATTAAAATTTCGACATTTAAGTGATATTTTCAAAACTAACCGTAGAATCGACTTAAAATTTCGACATTTAAGTGATATTTTCAAAACTAACCGTAGAATCGACTCAGAATGCTCTAAATCGACAGAAAGGGGCTTGTTTTACGTTGTTTGGTTGTTTTACACTCAAAATGACCACCAATTATTAAAATTTCGACATTTAAGTGATATTTTCAAACTAACCGTAGAATCGACTCAGAATGCTCTAAATCGACAGAAAGGGGCTTGTTTTACGTTGTTTGGTTGTTTTACACTCAAAATGACCACCAATTATTAAAATTTCGACATTTAAGTGATATTTTCAAAACTAACCGTAGAATCGACTCAGAATGCTCTAAATCGACAGAAAGGGGCTTGTTTTATCTTGTTTGGTCGTTTTACACTGAAAATGACCACCAATTATTAAAATTTCGACATTTAAGTGATATTTTCAAAACTAACCGTAGAATCGACTTAAAATTTCGACATTTAAGTGATATTTTCAAAACTAACCGTAGAATCGACTTAAAATTTCGACATTTAAGTGATATTTTCAAAACTAACCGTAGAATCGACTCAGAATGCTCTAAATCGACAGAAAGGGGCTTGTTTTACGTTGTTTGGTCGTTTTACACTCAAAATGACAACCAATTATTAAAATTTCGACATTTAAGTGATATTTTCAAAACTAACCGTAGAATCGACTCAGAATGCTCTAAATCGACAGAAAGGGGCTTGTTTTACGTTGTTTGGTCGTTTTACATTCAAAATGACCACCAATTATTAAAATTTCGACATTTAAGTGATATTTTCAAAACTAACCGTAGAATCGACTCAGAATGCTCTAAATCGACAGAAAGGGGCTTGTTTTACGTTGTTTGGTCGTTTTACACTCAAAATGACAACCAATTATTAAAATTTCGACATTTAAGTGATATTTTCAAAACTAACCGTAGAATCGTCTCAAAATGCTCTAAATCGACAGAAAGGGGCTTGTTTTACGTTGTTTGGTCGTTTTACACTCAAAATGACCACCAATTATTAAAATTTCGACATTTAAGTGATATTTTCAAAACTAACCGTAGAATCGACTCAGAATGCTCTAAATCGACAGAAAGGGGCTTGTTTTACGTTGTTTGGTCGTTTTACACTGAAAATGACCACCAATTATTAAAATTTCGACATTTAAGTGATATTTTCAAAACTAACCGTAGAATCGTCTTAAAATTTCGACATTTAAGTGATATTTTCAAAACTAACCGTAGAATCGTCTTAAAATTTCGACATTTAAGTGATATTTTCAAAACTAACCGTAGAATCGACTCAGAATGCTCTAAATCGACAGAAAGGGGCTTGTTTTACGTTGTTTGGTCGTTTTACACTCAAAATGACCACCAATTATTAAAATTTCGACATTTAAGTGATATTTTCAAAACTAACCGTAGAATCAACTCAGAATGCTCTAAATCGACAGAAAGGGGCTTGTTTTATCTTGTTTGGTCGTTTTACACTGAAAATAACCACCAATTATTAAAATTTCGACATTTAAGTGATATTTTCAAAACTAACCGTAGAATCGACTTAAAATTTCGACATTTAAGTGATATTTTCAAAACTAACCGCAGAATCGACTCAAAATGCTCTAAATCGACAGAAAGGGGCTTGTTTTACGTTGTTTGGTTGTTTTACACTCAAAATGACCATCAAATATTAAAATTTCGACATTTAAGTGATATTTTTAAAACTAACCGTAGAATCGACTCAGAATGCTCTAAATCGACAGAAAGGGGCTTGTTTTATCTTGTTTGGTCGTTTTACACTGAAAATGACCACCAATTATTAAAATTTCGACATTTAAGTGATATTTTCAAAACTAACCGTAGAATCGACTTAAAATTTCGACATTTAAGTGATATATTCAAAACTAAACCGTAGAAGCGACTTAAAATTTCGACATTTAAGTGATATTTTCAAAACTAACCGTAGAATCGACTCAGAATGCTCTAAATCGACAGGAAAGGGGCTTGTTTTAAGTTGTTTGGTCGTTTTACACTCAAAATGACCACCAATTATTAAAATTTCGACATTTAAGTGATATTTTCAAAACTAACCGTAGAATCGACTCAGAATGCTCTAAATCGACAGAAAGGGGCTTGTTTTACGTTGTTTGGTCGTTTTACACTGAAAATGACCACCAATTATTAAAATTTCGACATTTAAGTGATATTTTTAAAACTAACCGTAGAATCGACTTAAAATTTCGACATTTAAGTGATATTTGCAAAACTAACCTCAGAATCGACTCAGAATGCTCTAAATCGACAGAAAGGGGTTTGTTTTACGTTGTTTGGTCGTTTTACACTCAAAATGACCACCAATTATTAAAATTTCGACATTTAAGTGATATTTTCAAAACTAACCGTAGAATCGACTCAGAATGCTCTAAATCGACAGAAAGAGGCTTGTTTTATCTTGTTTGGTCGTTTTACACTCAAAATGACCACCAATTATTAAAATTTCGACATTTCAGTGATATTTTCAAAACTAACCGTAGAATCGACTTAAAATTTCGACATTTAAGTGATATTTTCAAAACTAACCGTAGAATCGACTCAGAATGTTTTAAATCGACAGAAAGGGGCTTGTTTTACGTTGTTTGGTCGTTTTACACTCAAAATGACAACCAATTATTAAAATTTCGACATTTAAGTGATATTTTCAAAACTAACCGTAGAATCGACTCAGAATGCTCTAAATCGACAGAAAGGGGCTTGTTTTACGTTGTTTGGTCGTTTTACACTCAAAATGACCACCAATTATTAAAATTTCGACATTTAAGTGATATTTTCAAAACTAACCGTAGAATCGACTCAGAATGTTCTAAATCGACAGAAAGGGGCTTGTTTTACGTTGTTTGGTCGTTTTACACTGAAATGACCACCAATTATTAAAATTTCGACATTTAAGTGATATTTTCAAAACTAACCGTAGAATCGACTTAAAATTTCGACCTTTAAGTGATATTTTCATAACTAACCGTAGAATCGATTTAGAATGCTCTAAATCGACAGAAAGGGGCTTGTTTTACGTTGTTTGGTCGTTTTACACTCAAAATGACCACCAATTATGAAAATTTCGACATTTAAGTGATATTTTCAAAACTAACCGTAGAATCGACTCAGAATGCTCTAAATCGACAGAAAGGGGCTTGTTTTACGTTGTTTGGTCGTTTTACACTCAAAATGACAACCAATTATTAAAATTTCGACATTTAAGTGATATTTTCAAAACTAACCGTAGAATCGACTCAGAATGCTCTAAATCGACAGAAAGGGGCTTGTTTTACGTTGTTTGGTCGTTTTACACTCAAAATGACCACCAATTATTAAAATTTCGACATTTAAGTGATATTTTCAAAACTAACCGTAGAATCGACTCAGAATGCTCTAAATCGACAGAAAGGGGCTTGTTTTACGTTGTTTGGTCGTTTACACTGAAAATAACCACCACTTATTAAAATTTCGACATTTAAGTGATATTTTCAAAACTAACCGTAGAATCGACTTAAAATTTCGACATTTAAGTGATATTTTCAAAACTAACCGTAGAATCGACTCAGAATGCTCTAAATCGACAGAAAGGGCTTGTTTTACGTTGTTTGGTCGTTTTACACTCAAAATGACCACCAATTATTAAAATTTCGACATTTAAGTGATATTTTCAAAACTACCGTAGAATCGACTCAGAATGCTCTAAATCGACAGAAAGGGGCTTGTTTTATCTTGTTTGGTCGTTTTACACTGAAAATAACCACCAATTATTAAAATTTCGACATTTAAGTGATATTTTCAAAACTAACCGTAGAATCGACTTAAAATTTCGACATTTAAGTGATATTTTCAAAACTAACCGCAGAATCGACTCAGAATGCTCTAAATCGACAGAAAGGGGCTTGTTTTACGTTGTTTGGTTGTTTTACACTCAAAATGACCACCAAATATTAAAATTTCGACATTTAAGTGATATTTTAAAACTAACCGTAGAATCGACTCAGAATGCTCTAAATCGACAGAAAGGGGCTTGTTTTATCTTGTTTGGTCGTTTTACACTGAAAATGACCACCAATTATTAAAATTTCGACATTTAAGTGATATTTTCAAAACTAACCGTAGAATCGACTTAAAATTTCGACATTTAAGTGATATATTCAAAACTAACCGTAGAATCGACTTAAAATTTCGACATTTAAGTGATATTTTCAAAACTAACCTTAGAATCGACTCAGAATGCTCTAAATCGACAGAAAGGGGCTTGTTTTACGTTGTTTGGTCGTTTTACTTTCAAAATGACCACCAATTATTAAAATTTCGACATTTAAGTGATATTTTCAAAACTAACCGTAGAATCGACTCAGAATGCTCTAAATCGACAGAAAGGGGCTCGTTTTACGTTGTTTGGTCGTTTTACACTCAAAATGACCACCAATTATTAAATTTCGACATTTAACTGATATTTTCAAAACTAACCGTAGAATCGACTCAGAATGCTCTAAATCGACAGAAAGAGGCTTGTTTTATCTTATTTGGTCGTTTTACACTCAAAATGACCACCAATTATTAAAATTTCGACATTTAAGTGATATTTTCAAAACTAACCGTAGAATCGACTTAAAATTTCGACATTTAAGTGATATTTTCAAAACTAACCGTAGAATCGACTCAGAATGCTCTAAATCGACAGAAAGGGGCTTGTTTTACGTTGTTTGGTCGTTTTACACTCAAAATGACAACCAATTATTAAAATTTCGACATTTAAGTGATATTTTCAAAACTAACCGTAGAATCGACTCAGAATGCTCTAAATCGACAGAAAGGGGCTTGTTTTACGTTGTTTGGTCGTTTTACACTCAAAATGACCACCAATTATTAAAATTTCGACATTTAAGTGATATTTTCAAAACTAACCGTAGAATCGACTCAGAATGCTCTAAATCGACAGAAAGGGGCTTATTTTACGTTGTTTGGTCGTTTTACACTCAAAATGACAACCAATTATTAAAATTTCGACATTTAAGTGATATTTTTAAAACTAACCGTAGAATTGACTCAGAATGCTCTAAATCGACAGAAAGGGGCTTGTTTTACGTTGTTTGGTCGTTTTACACTCAAAATGACCACCAATTATTAAAATTTCGACATTTAAGTGATATTTTCAAAACTAACCGTAGAATCGCCTTAAAATTTCGACCTTTAAGTGATATTTTCAAAACTAACCGTAGAATCGACTCAAAATGCTCTAAATCGACAGAAAGGGGCTTGTTTTACGTTGTTTGGTCGTTTTACACTCAAAATGACCACCAATTATTAAAATTTCGACATTTAAGTGATATTTTCAAAACTAACCGTAGAATCGACTCAGAATGCTCTAAATCGACAGAAAGGGGCTTGTTTTATCTTGTTTGGTCGTTTTACACTGAAAATAACCACCAATTATTAAAATTTCGACATTTAAGTGATATTTTCAAAACTAACCGTAGAATCGACTTAAAATTTCGACATTTAAGTGATATTTTCAAAACTAACCGTAGAATCGACTCAGAATGCTCTAAATCGACAGAAAGGGGCTTGTTTTACGTTGTTTGGTTGTTTTACACTCAAAATGACCACCAATTATTAAAATTTCGACATTTAAGTTATATTTTCAAAACTAACCGTAGAATCGACTCAGAATGCTCTAAATCGACAGAAAGGGGCTTGTTTTATCCTGTTTGGTCGTTTTACACTGAAAATGACCACCAATTATTAAAATTTCGACATTTAAGTGATATTTTCAAAACTAACCGTAGAATCGACTCAGAATGCTCTAAATCGACAGAAAGGGGCTTGTTTTACGTTGTTTGGTCGTTTTACACTCAAAATGACAACCAATTATTAAAATTTCGACATTTAAGTGATATTTTCAAAACTAACCGTAGAATCGACTCAGAATGCTCTAAATCGACAGAAAGGGGCTCGTTTTACGTTGTTTGGTCGTTTTACACTCAAAATGACCACCAATTATTAAAATTTCGACATTTAACTGATATTTTCAAAACTAACCGTAGAATCGACTCAGAATGCTCTAAATCGACAGAAAGAGGCTTGTTTTATCTTGTTTGGTCGTTTTACACTCAAAATGACCACCAATTATTAAAATTTCGACATTTAAGTGATATTTTCAAAACTAATTGTAGAATCGACTTAAAATTTCGACATTTAAGTGATATTTTCAAAACTAACCGTAGAATCGACTCAGAATGCTCTAAATCGACAGAAAGGGGCTTGTTTTACGTTGTTTGGTCGTTTTACACTCAAAATGACAACCAATTATTAAAATTTCGACATTTAAGTGATATTTTCAAAACTAACCGTAGAATCGACTCAGAATGCTCTAAATCGACAGAAAGGGGCTTGTTTTACGTTGTTTGGTCGTTTTACACTCAAAATGACCACCAATTATTAAAATTTCGACATTTAAGTGATATTTTCAAAACTAACCGTAGAATCGACTCAGAATGCTCTAAATCGACAGAAAGGGGCTTATTTTACGTTGTTTGGTCGTTTTACACTCAAAATGACAACCAATTATTAAAATTTCGACATTTAAGTGATATTTTCAAAACTAACCGTAGAATCGACTCAGAATGCTCTAAATCGACAGAAAGGGGCTTGTTTTACGTTGTTTGGTCGTTTTACACTCAAAATGACCACCAATTATTAAAATTTCGACATTTAAGTGATATTTTCAAAACTAACCGTAGAATCACCTTAAAATTTCGTCCTTTAAGTGATATTTTCAAAACTAATCGTAGAATCGACTCAGAATGCTCTAAATCGACAGAAAGGGGCTTGTTTTACGTTGTTTGGTCGTTTTACACTCAAAATGACCACCAATTATTAAAATTTCGACTGTACTGAACTCGTATTATTAGTGTAAATAAAGGCATTGATGCTTCAACTTCATTTATTGAATTCGAATTAAAATCAATCTTTAACAATAAAAGAAAACTTAAAATAATCATGTTGCTGGTGTCAGCAATAAAATAGCACACCTCATTTTAAAGTGTGGAAAGGAAGTGTAATGAACTGTTCGTTCGTTCAACTATCAAAATTGCAACTAAGTATTATTACCAATTAATAAAATAAGAAAATGAAATATGTAATATGAAATATTACTATAATAAAATAATATATTTAATGTTTATTCACTACACCTCCCTTGCTGAGTAAAAAAAAATTTTATTACAATAACAATTTTTTTTTTAACTTAAAAGTAAAATGTTAAACTGGATATTTTAATTGTCAAATGCTAATATTTATTCTATATAGATTTTTATTCTGTTTTTATGGACTTCAACAGCTTTATTTCCTATACTTAAAACTACATTAGAATCCTTAACATCTATGACCTCATACGGTCCCTTAAATAGAGGCCCATATTTACTAGTACTACCCATATTTTTAATTAAAACCTTATCGCCTATATTAACATTAACCATATTTAAATTTTTATCCCATTTTTCTTTTCGATTCAACTTTGATGCCAGCAAATTATTTCTCGCGTCATTCCATGCGACTTGCAATCGATACTTTAATTCAATAGGATAATCATCAAAGTTGTATACAGGATCTGTTTGATTTAAAAAGTTTGACGGTATTCTACTTTGTTTTCCAAAAACTAATTCATACGGTGTATAAGATGTTTCGGAATGGACGGAATTGTTATACGCAAAACACCAAAAAGGAATCCACGAACTCCAATTATTAATATGACTTGAAGAATAGATGCGCAAGTAAGCACCTAAATTTTTGTGAGAATTTTCTAATGCACCCAAGGTTTCGTGATGGTATGCCGTAGAGTTAAGTTTTTTGATATTTAACAAATTACACATTTCGTTAAAAGTAGAAGACATGAACTCTGAACCCTGATCGGTTAATATTTGCTCTGGAATACCAAATCGAAGAACAAAATTTTGGACAAAAGCTTTAGCAACTGTTACTGTCTCTTTGTTTTTAATAGGATATGCCTCGACGAATTTCGTTAAATCGCACTGCAACGTTAAAATGTATCGATTATTATCATTGTCTTGATCTAAGGGGCCCACCAAGTCAAGAAATATTTTTTGAAAAGCCGATGTTGCAGTACTTGTAATTGTTAACGGTTGTTTTATATTTTTAGAATATTTATAGCGTTGACATGCATCACAACGCTTAATAAATTCTTCTACATGCTTTCGAAGTCCTGGCCAAGAATATGACTTTCTGATGTTATTGTACGTACGTTTAATGCCTGCATGGCCTCCCGTTGGAAGCATGTGATAGTCGTTAATTATTAATTGTTGTGTTTCTTTGTTGTTAATATTTTGAGTACCCTTTATTATATTTAATTTAATACCTAACTTTCTTATACTGTCGGAAACTTTTAAAAATTTATTAACTACTGAAGCGCATTTTTCATTTTTAATTATGACTAATTCCGGAATTTTCTCATTGTCACAAATTTCTTTCAGGACTCTCAATGCTGTGCCTAAGCCAGTCACTGATAGAGTTTCCTGGTTTACATAAATAATTTTCGATTCTTTATCAAATATAGTAGCTACTGTTACGCCTTCGTTATATATTTTATTTGTTCCCTGACTAATTTTATCATTAAAATATTTATTATTAACAAATCGTAATTCGACACATTCTGATGGGGATTTTAATAATTCCACAACTCCTGGGTGATCAAGCCTTTCGTTAGAAGGAACATTAGAATCCTTCACAGAATTGTCGGTGTTTTCCATTTTCTTTTTACGCGCTCTTGTTATTACATTAACAGTTTCAGTGTTATTTGAACAAATTGACTTTAAGTCATCTGAACTTATAGTTACCCTAGATAAAGCATCAGCTACTACGTTTTCTCGACCCTTAACGTATTCTATTATAAAATCGTATTCTTCTAATGTTAGCCTAAATTTGGTAAGTCTACTTGAGGGGTTGGTCATACTAAACAAATATACTAATGGTCTATGGTCAGTTTGTATTAAAAAATTTTTAGCAAATAAGTAAGGTCTGAATTTTTTTACTGCCCAGCAAATAGCTAATAATTCCTTTTCTATGGTACAGTAATTTTTTTCGGCTTTATTTAACTGTCTACTCGCAAAAGCTACAGGTTTATCGTCGCTATTTGATAAAACTGCTCCTACTGCCACGTTAGAAGCATCTGTTTTTAAAATAAATCTATTTTCATCGGAAAAATCAGGATAAGCTAATATTGGAGGGTTAAGAAGTGCACTTTTTAAAGTTTCAAACGCTTTTCCACATTCCGTAGTCCATTGGAAAACTACTCCTTTCTTACTTAATCGATTTAGTGGTGCAGCAATATGTGAAAAATTTTTTATAAATTTTCTGTAGTAATTCGCGAACGCTACGAAACGTTTAGTTTCGTTTGAATCTTTTGGCACTGGATAGGATTGAACTACTTTAATTTTTTCCGGATCTGGTAAAATACCCTTTGTTGAAATTACGTGACCCAGATATAATATTTCTTTTTTCAAAAATTCGCATTTTATTGGATTCAATTTTAAATTAACTTTTCGTAAACGATGTAAAACTTTTACTAAATTTTGATTATGTACTGTTAAGTTGTTTCCGAAAACTACAAGATCATCCAGATAAATAAAACAATTTTCATAATTTAAACCCGCCATTGCTATTGTCATTGCTCTCGAAAAAGCACTCGGGCTAATTTTTAGACCCATCGGTAGTCTAGTCATTTGAAATTGTCCCCTGTCTGTAGTAAACGCTGTACAAGGTCGCGATTCCTGTTCCAACTCCACCTGGTAATAACCTTGAGACAAATCTAAATGAGAAAAATAGACTGCACCCGATAAGGAATCTAAAATTTCATCTATGCACGGCAAAGGAAATTTATCATCGATAATTTGTTTATTTAATTGTCGGTAGTCGATAACAACCCTATAACGTTTTTGACCGTTGACGGGATGTTTTTCTACCAATAATAATGGGCTGGAAAATGCTGACTTAGCCGGTTCGATTATACCGTTCTCTAATAACTTATCTACTTGCTTATGGATTTCTGATTTTTGGGCATGAGGTAATCGATATGGTTTAACATAAACTGGATTTGCATCATTTTGTAGTTTAATTTTATGTTTATAGATATTTGTTACAGTGAAAGGTTCATTATCTAAATAAAAAACATCAGCATATTTTGCGCATATTTTTTGAATACTCGTTTTTTCTTCTTTATTTAACCCTTTAATATCTATTAATTTTAATAATTTATCAACCCGATCTACTGAAAAGGGGATATTTCCAAATTGATGTATGTCAAAATCCGATATATTCTGGAGCGTTGGTTTAAAATTCTTTAACTTAATCTCCCTATCATTAGTATTTAATATTCTAACTGGTACTTTACTACCGCTTGGTCTTGTTATAATTCCTGCTACGAAAACACCTTGTGAAATCTCTTCTGGAACTACCAAACTATCATATTTACTTCCAACTTGAAAATATTGAATAACTTCACAACGAGGAGGAATTATTGTATAATTACTTTGTTCAGACTCTAATGGTATAGCTAATTTTTTATTGTTTGCATAAAAATAAAAAATAAATTGTTCATAATCTAAAACAGCCTGATGTTTAATAAAGAAATCTGATCCGAGTACCCCGTTTATATTACTCTCAAAATCATTTACTACCTGGAACTTATGACCTATCCTAACATTATCATATTCTAATAAAATATTTGCTGACCCAATGGTAACTGTTGATCCTGTAATGCCTTTAATTGTTATCTTGTTTGAAGTGTCGATGAACTGACTTTTGTTTATACTAGACGAAAAAATTACACTAATAGATGCACCGCTATCTAATAAAAATATTAAATTTTTATTTCCATATTTTAAGTTTATATAATTTAGTCCATTTATATCAAATACCGTGTGAATATTTTTAAAATCATTATTAGGGACGAAAAAAAACGTCTTCGTTAGTTTCCGAGACTTGTTCATTATTATTTATTAGGAAATTTCGCTGTACTCGTCCTTCATTCCCATATCTATTAAAATTATTTCTGCTACTTCTAGTACCTCGATGGCCCCCTCTATTTTGAAACCTAGAATTCTGATTCCCATAAGAATTATTAAAAAACGTTTGATTTGCGGAAAAATTCGGTCTATTTGGAGCATAATTGCGTGATCCTCTACTGCGAGTAAAATTCCGTAATCCTCGGCCTCGTGATCGGTTATCGCTATTGAAAGATCTAAAATTTGTTTTACCCCGCATGCTAAAAATTTGAGGGTTTGAATTTCTCGTTATTTCTTCATCTTTAGCTCCCCGTATCGCGTCGTTTAATGATGTATAATTTCGTGCTTTTATTATTGTTCTTAAATCGTGATTCCGTAAACCATTTGAAAATGAATTTATTGCTAATTTTTCATTTGGTGCCTTTAACACGTTTGCCACGTTCTCGTCACCATCAGCTTGCGCCAATGTTAGATTAACCATTATCTCTTCGATTGATTTTCCAAAGTCATCGATTGATTTATTATTTTGCTTTAGAGTGTGCAATTCTAAAGATAACGAAGCTGCAGATTGTTTTGTTAATAAATGGTTTTTAATGTCCCTAATTAACTCTGCGTTAGAATTATAATTTTGTTTTAATTTTAATTTTGCACTTTGTGATAACCGCGTTTTTAAAACATATTTAACTAGAAAATCTTTTCCGTCGTTATCTAACATGCTATCATATAATTCGATGGCATCAATTAGTTGTTTGACCGAGTCTTCAGTATTATTAATTGTAGGAATTAAACTTGAAGCTACTTTTAAATCAAATTTTTCCCCCATATTGACTAAATTTTCTTTATTTGTCAATTTTTTCCTTTCCTCTAAAATTACTTTCAATTCAATAATTATATCCTCAATATACCCTACAGTTTCCTTAACAGAATTAATTGTTTCTACCTTATGACTACTTAAATTAAATACATTTCTTAATTCCTTAAAATATGTTATTAATTTCGTTAGTTCAGAATTATATTGTTTATAAACTTCTACATTGGTACGCCTTTGTTGATTGTCTTTCTTTAACTTAACTTTTAATGCCTTTAGTGTTTCATATAAATTATTAAAACTATCTATACTACTCATTTGAAACATAAAATAAAAACTTATAGCTACATATACCTTGTCCCATTTTAATTGTCGTTATTAGCACTATTCACTTTTCACTATTATTTCTTTAACTTTTTAACTTTCACTACACTAATTCTTGACTTCTTGTTATTTCACGCTGTATCTTCTTTTCAAAATATTTCTTACATCTTCTGATCAAAAAATAAATTACTACCGCTACAAATCCAACGAATGCAATAATTCCCAACAACTCTGCTGTAGAAAATGAATCATCCCCCTTTATACTAGGGCTGTTTGTAAGACCACCACTGTTGCCCGCCTGAGCAATAATTACCTCTTCTTTTGATGCTTGTTGTCCCATTTTGTTGATTGTTTGTTTTTTTACTACGATTTTGCACAAACAATATTAAAACATTTGTCGCAGGACTGGCAGGATCGCCATGTACTGAACTCGTATTATTAGTGTAAATAAAGGCATTGATGCTTCAACTTCATTTATTGAATTCGAATTAAAATCAATCTTTAACAATAAAAGAAAACTTAAAATAATCATGTTGCTGGTGTCAGCAATAAAATAGCACACCTCATTTTAAAGTGTGGAAAGGAAGTGTAATGAACTGTTCGTTCGTTCAACTATCAAAATTGCAACTAAGTATTATTACCAATTAATAAAATAAGAAAATGAAATATGTAATATGAAATATTACTATAATAAAATAATATATTTAATGTTTATTCACTACACGACATTTAAGTGATATTTTCAAAACTAACCGTAGAATCGACTCAGAATGCTCTAAATCGACAGAAAGGGGCTTGTTTTATCTTGTTTGGTCGTTTTACACTGAAAATAACCACCAATTATTAAAATTTCGACATTTAAGTGATATTTTCAAAACTAACCGTAGAATCGACTTAAAATTTCGACATTTAAGTGATATTTTCAAAACTAACCGTAGAATCGACTCAGAATGCTCTAAATCGACAGAAAGGGGCTTGTTTTACGTTGTTTGGTTGTTTTACACTCAAAATGACCACCAATTATTAAAATTTCGACATTTAAGTGATATTTTCAAAACTAACCGTAGAATCGACTCAGAATGCTACAAATCGACAGAAAGGGGCTTGTTTTATCCTGTTTGGTCGTTTTACACTGAAAATGACCACCAATTATTAAAATTTCGACATTTAAGTGATATTTTCAAAACTAACCGTAGAAATGACTCAGAATGCTCTAAATCGACAGAAAGGGGCTTGTTTTACGTTGTTTGGTCGTTTTACACTCAAAATGACAACCAATTATTAAAATTTCGACATTTAAGTGATATATTCAAAACTAACCTTAGAATCGACTCAGAATGCTCTAAATCGACAGAAAGGGGCTTGTTTTACGTTGTTTGGTCGTTTTACACTCAAAATGACCACCAATTATTAAAATTTCGACATTTAAGTGATATTTTTAAAACTAACCGTAGAATCGACTTAAAATTTCGACATTTAAGTGATATTTTCAAAACTAACCGTAGAATCGACTCAGAATGCTCTAAATCGACAGAAAGGGGCTTGTTTTACGTTGTTTGGTTGTTTTACACTCAAAATGACCACCAATTATTAAAATTTCGACATTTAAGTGATATTTTCAAAACTAACCGTAGAATCGACTCAGACTGCTCTAAATCGACAGAAAGGGGCTTGTTTTATCTTGTTTGGTCGTTTTACACTGAAAATAACCACCAATTATTAAAATTTCGACATTTAAGTGATATTTTCAAAACTAACCGTAGAATCGACTTAAAATTTCGACATTTAAGTGATATTTTCAAAACTAACCGTAGAATTGACTCAGAATGCTCTAAATCGACAGAAAGGGGCTCGGTTTACGTTGTTTGGTCGTTTTACACTCAAAATGACCACCAATTATTAAAATTTCGACATTTAACTGATATTTTCAAAACTAACCGTAGAATCGACTCAGAATGCTCTAAATCGACAGAAAGAGGCTTGTTTTATCTTGTTTGGTCGTTTTACACTCAAAATGACCACCAATTATTAAAATTTCGACATTTAAGTGATATTTTCAAAACTAACCGTAGAATCGACTTAAAATTTCGACTTTTAAGTGATATTTTCAAAACTAACCGTAGAATCGACTCAGAATGCTCTAAATCGACAGAAAGGGGCTTGTTTAACTTTGTTTGGTCGTTTTACACTCAAAATGACAACCAATTATTAAAATTTCGACATTTAAGTGATATTTTCAAAACTAACCGTAGAATCGACTCAGAATGCTCTAAATCGACAGAAAGGGGCTTGTTTTACGTTGTTTGGTCGTTTTACACTCAAAATGACCACCAATTATTAAAATTTCGACATTTAAGTGATATTTTCAAAACTAACCGTAGAATCGACTGAGAATGCTCTAAATCGACAGAAAGGGGCTTGTTTTACGTTGTTTGGTCGTTTTACACTGAAAATGACCACCCATTATTAAAATGTCGACATTTAAGTGATATTTTCAAAACGAACCGTAGAATCGACTTAAAATTTCGACATTTAAGTGGTATTTTCAAAACTAACAGTAGAATCGACTCAGAATGCTCTAAATCGACAGAAAGGGGCTTGTTTTACGTTGTTTGGTCGTTTTACACTCAAAATGACCACCAATTATTAAAATTTCGACATTTAAGTGATATTTTCAAAACTAACCGTAGAATCGACTCAGAATGCTCTAAATCGACAAAAAGGGGCTTGTTTTATCTCGTTTGGTCGTTTTACACTGAAAATAACCACCAATTATTAAAATTTCGACATTTAAGTGATATTTTCAAAACTAACCGTAGAATCGACTTAAAATTTCGACATTTAAGTGATATTTTCAAAACTAACCGTAGAATCGACTCAGAATGCTCTAAATCGACAGAAAGGGGCTTGTTTTACGTTGTTTGGTTGTTTTACACTCAAAATGACCACCAATTATTAAAATTTCGACATTTAAGTGATATTTTCAAAACTAACCGTAGAATCGACTCAGAATGCTCTAAATCGACAGAAAGGGGCTTGTTTTATCCTGTTTGGTCGTTTTACACTGAAAATGACCACCAATTATTAAAATTTCGACATTTAAGTGATATTTTCAAAACTAACCGTAGAAATGACTCAGAATGCTCTAAATCGACAGAAAGGGGCTTGTTTTACGTTGTTTGGTCGTTTTACACTCAAAATGACAACCAATTATTAAAATTTCGACATTTAAGTGATATATTCAAAACTAACCGTAGAACCGTAGAATCGACTCAGAATGCTCTAAGTCGACAGAAAGGGGCTTGTTTTACGTTGTTTGGTCGTTTTACACTGAAAATGACCACCAATTATTAAAATTTCGACACTTAAGTGATATTTTCAAACCTAACCGTAGAATCGACTTAAAATTTCGACCTTTAAGTGATATTTTCAAAACTAACCGTAGAATCGACTTAAAATTTCGACATTTAAGTGGTATTTTCAAAACTAACAGTAGAATCGACTCAGAATGCTCTAAATCGACAGAAAGGGGCTTGTTTTACGTTGTTTGGTCGTTTTACACTCAAAATGACCACCAATTATTAAAATTTCGACATTTAAGTGATATTTTCAAAACTAACCGTAGAATCGACTCAGAATGCTCTAAATCGACAGAAAGGGGCTTGTTTTACGTTGTTTGGTTGTTTTACACTCAAAATGACCACCAATTATTAAAATTTCGACATTTAAGTGATATTTTCAAAACTAACCGTAGAATCGACTCAGAATGCTCTAAATCGACAGAAAGGGGCTTGTTTTATCCTGTTTGGTCGTTTTACACTGAAAATGACCACCAATTATTAAAATTTCGACATTTAAGTGATATTTTCAAAACTAACCGTAGAAATGACTCAGAATGCTCTAAATCGACAGAAAGGGGCTTGTTTTATCTTGTTTGGTCGTTTTACACTGAAATTGACCACCAATTATTAAAATTTCGATATTTAAGTGATATTTTCAAAACTAACCGTAGAATCGACTTAAAATTTCGACATTTAAGTGATATTTTCAAAACTAACCGTAGAATCGACTCAGAATGCTCTAAATCGACAGAAAGGGGCTTGTCTTATCCTGTTTGGTCGTTTTACACTGAAAATGACCACCAATTATTAAAATTTCGACATTTAAGTGATATTTTCAAAACTAACCGTAGAATCGACTCAGAATGCTCTAAATCGACAGAAAGGGGCTTGTTTTACGTTGTTTGGTCGTTTTACACTCAAAATGACAACCAATTATTAAAATTTCGACATTTAAGTGATATTTTCAAAACTAACCGTGGAATCGACTCAGAATGCTCTAAATCGACAGAAAGGGGCTTGTTTTACGTTGTTTGGTCGTTTTACACTCAAAATGACCACCAATTATTAAAATTTCGACATTTAAGTGATATTTTCAAAACTAACCGTAGAATCGACTCAGAATGCTCTAAATCGACAGAAAGGGGCTTGTTTTACGTTGTTTGGTCGTTTTACACTGAAAATGACCACCAATTATTAAAATTTCGACATTTAAGTGATATTTTCAAAACTAACCGTAGAATCGACTTAAAATTTCGACATTTAAGTGATATTTTCAAAACTAACCGTAGAATCGACTCAGAATGCTCTAAATCGACAGAAAGGGGCTTGTTTTACGTTGTTTGGTCGTTTTACACTAAAAATGACCACCAATTATTAAAATTTCGACATTTAAGTGATATTTTCAAAACTAACCGTAGAATCGACTTAAAATTTCGACATTTAAGTGATATTTTCAAAACTAACCGTAGAATCGACTCAGAATGCTCTAAATCGACAGAAAGGGGCTTGTTTTACGTTGTTTGGTCGTTTTACACTCAAAATGACCACCAATTATTAAAATTTCGACATTTAAGTGATATTTTCAAAACTAACCGTAGAATCGACTCAGAATGCTCTAAATCGACAGAAAGGGGCTTGTTTTATCTTGTTTGGTCGTTTTACACTGAAAATAACCACCAATTATTAAAATTTCGACATTTAAGTGATATTTTCAAAACTAACCGTAGAATCGACTTAAAATTTCGACATTTAAGTAATATTTTCAAAACTAACCGTAGAATCGACTCAGAATGCTCTAAATCGACAGAAAGGGGCTTGTTTTACGTTGTTTGGTTGTTTTACACTCAAAATGACCACCAATTATTAAAATTTCGACATTTAAGTGATATTTTCAAAACTAACCGTAGAATCGACTCAGAATGCTCTAAATCGACAGAAAGGGGCTTGTTTTATCTTGTTTGGTCGTTTTACACTAAAAATGACCACCAATTATTAAAATTTCGACATTTAAGTGATATTTTCAAAACTAACCGTAGAATCGACTTAAAATTTCGACATTTAAGTGATATTTTCAAAACTAACAGTAGAATCGATTTAGAATGCTCTAAATCGACAGAAAGGGGCTTGTTTTATCCTGTTTGGTCGTTTTACACTGAAAATGACCACCAATTATTAAAATTTCGACATTTAAGTGATATTTTCAAAACTAACCGTAGAATCGACTCAGAATGCTCTAAATCGACAGAAAGGGGCTTGTTATACGTTGTTTGGTCGTTTTACACTCAAAATGACAACCAATTATTAAAATTTCGACATTTAAGTGATATTTTCAAAACTAACCGTAGAATCGACTCAGAATGCTCTAAATTGACAGAAAGGGGCTTGTTTTACGTTGTTTGGTCGTTTTACACTCAAAATGACCACCAATTATTAAAATTTCGACATTTAAGTGATATTTTCAAAACTAACCGTAGAATCGACTCAGAATGCTCTAAATCGACAGAAAGGGGCTTGTTTTACGTTGTTTGGTCGTTTTACACTCAAAATGACCAACAATTATTAAAATTTCGACATTTAAGTGATATATTCAAAACTAACCGTAGAATCGACTTAAATTTCGACATTTAAGTGATATTTTCAAAACTAACCGTAGAATCGACTCAGAATGCTCTAAATCGACAGAAAGGGGCTTGGTTTACGTTATTTGGTTGTTTTACACTCAAAATGACCACCAATTATTAAAATTTCGACATTTAAGTGATATTTTCAAAACTAACCGTAGAATCGACTCAGAATGCTCTAAATCGACAGAAAGGGGCTTGTTTTATCTTGTTTGGTCGTTTTACACTGAAAATGACCACCAATTATTAAAATTTCGACATTTAAGTGATATTTTCAAAACTAACCGTAGAATCGACTTAAAATTTCGACATTTAAGTGATATTTTCAAAACTAACCATAGAATCGACTCAGAATGCTCTAAATCGACAGAAAGGGGCTTGTTTTATCCTGTTTGGTCGTTTTACACTGAAAATGACCACCAATTATTAAAATTTCGACATTTAAGTGATATTTTCAAAACTAACCGTAGAATCGACTCAGAATGCTCTAAATCGACAGAAAGGGGCTTGTTTTACGTTGTTTGGTCGTTTTACACTCAAAATGACAACCAATTATTAAAATTTCGACATTTAAGTGATATTTTCAAAACTATCCGTAGAATCGACTCAGAATGCTCTAAATCGGCAGAAAGGGGCTTGTTTTACGTTGTTTGGTCGTTTTACACTCAAAATGACCACCAATTATTAAAATTTCGACATTTAAGGGATATTTTCAAAACTAACCGTAGAATCGACTCAGAATGCTCTAAATCGACAAAAAGGGGCTTGTTTTACGTTGTTTGGTCGTTTTACACTGAAAATGACCACCAATTATTAAAATTTCGACATTTAAGTGATATTTTCAAAACTAACCGTAGAATCGACTTAAAATCTCGACATTTAAGTGATATTTCAAAACTAACCGTAGAATCGACTCAGAATGCTCTAAATCGACAGAAAGGGGCTTGTTTTACGTTGTTTAGTCGTTTTGCACTCAAAATGACCACCAATTATTAAAATTTCGACATTTAAGTGATATTTTCAAAACTAACCGTAGAATCGACTCAGAATGCTCTAAATCGACAGAAAGGGGCTTGTTTTATCTTGTTTGGTCGTTTTACACTAAAAATAACCACCAATTATTAAAATTTCGACATTTAAGTGATATTTTCAAAACTAACCGTAGAATCGA
>CAXIIO010001538.1:0-214445 GCA_964028335.1 Altica lythri | reverse complement strand
ACAACGTAAACCAAGCCCCCTTTTCCTGTCGATTTAGAGCATTCTGAGTCGATTCTACGGTTAGTTTTGAAAATATCACTTAAATGTCGAGATTTTAATTTGATTCTACGGTTAGTTTTGAAAATATCACTTAAATGTCGAAATTTTAAGTCGATTCTACGGTTAGTTTTAAAAATATTACTTAAATGTCGAAAGTTTAATAATTGGTGGTCATTTTCAGTGTAAGACGACCAAACAACGTAAAACAAGCCCCTTGCTGTCGATTTAGAGCATTCTGAGTCGATTCTACGGTTAGTTTTGAAAATATCACTTAAATGTCGAAATTTTAATAATTGGTGGTCATTTTGAGTGTAAAACGACCAAACAACGTAAACCAAGCCCCTTTCTGTCGATTTAGAGCATTCTGAGTCGATTCTACGGTTAGTTTTGAAAATATCACTTAAATGTCGAGATTTTAATTTGATTCTACGGTTAGTTTTGAAAATATCACTTAAATGTCGAAATTTTAAGTCGATTCTACGGTTAGTTTTAAAAATATCACTTAAATGTCAAAATTTTAATAATTGGTGGTCATTTTGAGTGTAAAACGACCAAACAACGTAAAACAAGCCCCTTTCTGTCGATTTAGAGCATTCTGAGTCGATTCTACGGTTAGTTTTGAAAATATCACTTAAATGTCGAAATTTTAAGTCGATTCTACGGTTAGTTTTGAAAATATCACTTAAATGTCGAAATTTTAATAATTGGTGGTCATTTTCAGTGTAAAACGACCAAACAAGATAAAACAAGCCCCTTTCTGTCGATTTAGAGCATTCTGAGTCGATTCCACGGTTAGTTTTGAAAATATCACTGAAATGTCGAAATTTTAATAATTGGTGGTCATTTTGAGTGTAAAACGACCAAACAACGTAAAACAAGCCCCTTTCTGTCGATTTAGAGCATTCTGAGTCGATTCTACGGTTAGTTTTGAAAATATCACTTAAATGTCGAAATTTTAATAATTGGTGGTCATTTTGAGTGTAAAACGACCAAACAACGTAAAACAAGCCCCTTTCTGTCGATTTAGAGCATTCTGAGTTGATTCTACGGATAG
This sequence comes from Altica lythri, assembly GCA_964028335.1. NCBI lineage: Eukaryota > Metazoa > Arthropoda > Insecta > Coleoptera > Chrysomelidae > Altica > Altica lythri. The sequence continues at coordinate 213,352 of CAXIIO010001538.1, read as the reverse complement.
GTTTGAAAATATCACTTAAATGTCGAAATTTAATAATTGGTGGTCATTTTGAGTGTAAAACGACCAAACAACATAAAACAAGCCCCTTTCTGTCGATTTAGAGCATTCTGAGTCGATTCTACGGTTAGTTTTGAAAATATCACTTAAATGTCGAAATTTTAAGTCGATTCTACGGTTAGTTTTTGAAAATATCACTTAAATGTCGAAATTTTAAGTCGATTCTACGGTTAGTTTTGAAAATATCACTTAAATGTCGAAATTTTAATAATTGGTGGTCATTTTGAGTGTAAAACGACCAAACAACGTAAAACAAGCCCCTTTCTGTCGATTTAGAGCATTCTGAGTCGATTCTACGGTTAGTTTTGAAAATATCACTTAAATGTCAAAATTTTAATAATTGGTGGTCATTTTGAGTGTAAAACGACCAAACAACATAAAACAAGCCCCTGTCTGTCGATTTAGAGCATTCTGAGTCGATTCTACGGTTTGTTTTGAAAATATCACTTAAATGTCGAAATTTTAATAATTGGTGGTCATTTTGAGTATAAAACGACCAAACAAGATAAATCAAGCCCCTTTCTGTTGATTTAGAGCATTCTGAGTCGATTCTACGGTTAGTTTTGAAAACATCATTTAAATGTCGAAATTTTAATAATTGGTGGCCATTTTAAGTGTAAAACGACCAAACAACGTAAAACAAGCCCCTTTCTGTCGATTTAGAGCATTCTGAGTCGATTCTACGGTTAGTTTTGAAAATATCACTTAAATTTCGAAATTTTAAGTCGATTCTACGGTTAGTTTTGAAAATATCACTTAAATGTCGAAATTTTAATAATTGGTGGTCATTTTTAGTGTAAAACGACCAAACAAGATAAAACAAGCCCCTTTCTGTCGATTTAGAGCATTCTGAGTCGATTCCACGGTTAGTTTTGAAAATATCACTTAAATGTCGAAATTTTAATAATTGGTGGTCATTTTCAGTGTAAAACGACCAAACAAGATAAAACAAGCCCCTTTCTGTCGATTTAGAGCATTCTGAGACGATTCTACAGTTAGTTTTGAAAATATCACTTAAATGTCGAAATTTTAATAATTGGTTGTCATTTTAAGTGTAAAACGACCAAACAACGTAAAACAAGCCCCTTTCTGTCGATTTAGAGCATTCTGAGTCGATTCTACGGTTAGTTTTGAAAATATCACTTAAATGTCGAAATTTTAAGTCGATTCTACGGTTAGTTTTGAAAATATCACTTAAATGTCGAAATTTTAATAATTGGTGGTCATTTTGAGTGTAAAACGACCAAACAACGTAAAACAAGCCCTTTCTGTCGATTTAAAGCATTCTGAGTCGATTCTACGGTTAGTTTTGAAAATATCACTTAAATGTCAAAATTTTAATAATTGGTGGTCATTTTGAGTGTAAAACGACCAAACAACATAAAACAAGCCCCTGTCTGTCGATTTAGAGCATTCTGAGTCGATTCTACGGTTTGTTTTGAAAATATCACTTAAATGTCGAAATTTTAATAATTGGTGGTCATTTTGAGTATAAAACGACCAAACAAGATAAATCAAGCCCCTTTCTGTTGATTTAGAGCATTCTGAGTCGATTCTACGGTTAGTTTGAAAACATCATTTAAATGTCGAAATTTTAATAATTGGTGGTCATTTTAAGTGTAAAACGACCAAACAACGTAAAACAAGCCCCTTTCTGTCGATTTAGAGCATTCTGAGTCGATTCTACGGTTAGTTTTGAAAATATCACTTAAATGTCGAAATTTTAAGTCGATTCTACGGTTAGTTTTAAAAATATCACTTAAATGTCGAAATTTTAATAATTGGTGGTCATTTTGAGTGTAAAACGACCAAACAACGTAAAACAAGCCCCTTTCTGTCGATTTAGAGCATTCTGAGTCGATTCTACGGTTAGTTTTGAAAATAGCACTTAAATGTCGAAATTTTAAGTCGATTCTACGGTTAGTTTTGAAAATATCACTTAAATGTCGAAATTTTAATAATTGGTGGTCATTTTCAGTGTAAAACGACCAAACAACGTAAAACAAGCCTCTTTCTGTCGATTTAGAGCATTCTGAGTCGATTCTACGGTTAGTTTTGAAAATATCACTTAAATGTCGAGATTTTAATTTGATTCTACGGTTAGTTTTGAAAATATCACTTAAATGTCGAAATTTTAAGTCGATTCTACGGTTAGTTTTAAAAATATCACTTAAATGTCGAAAGTTTAATAATTGGTGGTCATTTTCAGTGTAAGACGACCAAACAACGTAAAACAAGCCCCTTTCTGTCGATTTAGAGCATTCTGAGTCGATTCTACGGTTAGTTTTGAAAATATCACTTAAATGTCGAAATTTTAATAAATGGTGGTCATTTTGAGTGTAAAACGACCAAACAACATAAAACAAGCCCTTTCTGTCGATTTAGAGCATTCTGAGTCGATTCTACGGTTAGTTTTAAAAATATCACTTAAATGTCGAAATTTTAATAATTGGTGGTCATTTTGAGTGTAAAACGACCAAACAACGTAAAACAAGCCCCTTTCTGTCGATTTAGAGCATTCTGAGTCGATTCTACGGTTAGTTTTGAAAATATCACTTAAATGTCGAAATTTTAAGTCGATTCTACGGTTAGTTTTGAAAATATCACTTAAATGTCGAAATTTTAATAATTGGTGGTCATTTTCAGTGTAAAACGACCAAACAAGATAAAACAAGCCCCTTTCTGTCGATTTAGAGCATTCTGAGTCGATTCCACGGTTAGTTTTGAAAATATCACTGAAATGTCGAAATTTTAATAATTGGTGGTCATTTTGAGTGTAAAACGACCAAACAACGTAAAACAAGCCCCTTTCTGTCGATTTAGAGCATTCTGAGTCGATTCTACGGTTAGTTTTGAAAATACCACTTAAATGTCAAAATTTTAATAATTGGTGGTCATTTTGAGTGTAAAACGACCAAACAACGTAAAACAAGCCCCTTTCTGTCGATTTAGAGCATTCTGAGTTGATTCTACGGATAGGTTTGAAAATATCACTTAAAATGTCGAAATTTTAATAATTGGTGGTCATTTTGAGTGTAAAACGACCAAACAACATAAAACAAGCCCCTTTCTGTCGATTTAGAGCATTCTGAGTCGATTCTACGGTTAGTTTTGAAAATATCACTTAAATGTCGAAATTTTAAGTCGATTCTACGGTTAGTTTTGAAAATATCACTTAAATGTCAAAATTTTAATAATTGGTGGTCATTTTGAGTGTAAAACGACCAAACAACATAAAACAAGCCCCTGTCTGTCGATTTAGAGCATTCTGAGTCGATTCTACGGTTTGTTTTGAAAATATCACTTAAATGTCGAAATTTTAATAATTGGTGGTCATTTTGAGTATAAAACGACCAAACAAGATAAATCAAGCCCCTTTCTGTTGATTTAGAGCATTCTGAGTCGATTCTACGGTTAGTTTTGAAAACATCATTTAAATGTCGAAATTTTAATAATTGGTGGTCATTTTAAGTGTAAAACGACCAAACAACGTAAAACAAGCCCCTTTCTGTCGATTTAGAGCATTCTGAGTCGATTCTACGGTTAGTTTTGAAAATATCACTTAAATTTCGAAATTTTAAGTCGATTCTACGGTTAGTTTTGAAAATATCACTTAAATGTCGAAATTTTAATAATTGGTGGTCATTTTAGTGTAAAACGACCAAACAAGATAAAACAAGCCCCTTTCTGTCGATTTAGAGCATTCTGAGTCGATTCCACGGTTAGTTTTGAAAATATCACTTAAATGTCGAAATTTTAATAATTGGTGGTCATTTTCAGTGTAAAACGACCAAACAAGATAAAACAAGCCCCTTTCTGTCGATTTAGAGCATTCTGAGACGATTCTACGGTTAGTTTTGAAAATATCACTTAAATGTCGAAATTTAATAATTGGTTGTCATTTTAAGTGTAAAACGACCAAACAACGTAAAACAAGCCCCTTTCTGTCGATTTAGAGCATTCTGAGTCGATTCTACGGTTAGTTTTGAAAATATCACTTAAATGTCGAAATTTTAAGTCGATTCTACGGTTTGTTTTGAAAATATCACTTAAATGTCGAAATTTTAATAATTGGTGGTCATTTTGAGTATAAAACGACCAAACAAGATAAATCAAGCCCCTTTCTGTTGATTTAGAGCATTCTGAGTCGATTCTACGGTTAGTTTTGAAAACATCATTTAAATGTCGAAATTTTAATAATTGGTGGTCATTTTAAGTGTAAAACGACCAAACAACGTAAAACAAGCCCCTTTCTGTCGATTTAGAGCATTCTGAGTCGATTCTACGGTTAGTTTTGAAAATATCACTTAAATTTCGAAATTTTAAGTCGATTCTACGGTTAGTTTTGAAAATATCACTTAAATGTCGAAATTTTAATAATTGGTGGTCATTTTTAGTGTAAAACGACCAAACAAGATAAAACAAGCCCCTTTCTGTCGATTTAGAGCATTCTGAGTCGATTCTACGGTTAGTTTTGAAAATATCACTTAAATGTCGAAATGAAATTTAATAATTGGTGGTCATTTTCAGTGTAAAACGACCAAACAAGATAAAACAAGCCCCTTTCTGTCGATTTAGAGCATTCTGAGACGATTCTACGGTTAGTTTTGAAAATATCACTGAAATGTCGAAATTTTAATAATTGGTGGTCATTTTGAGTGTAAAACGACCAAACAACGTAAAACAAGCCCCTTTCTGTCGATTTAGAGCATTCTGAGTCGATTCTACGGTTAGTTTTGAAAATATCACTTAAATGTCGAAATTTTAATAATTGGTGGTCATTTTGAGTGTAATTTGGTAAAACGACCAAACAACGTAAAACAAGCCCCTTTCTGTCGATTTAGAGCATTCTGAGTTGATTCTACGGATAGGTTTGAAAATATCACTTAAATGTCGAAATTTTAATAATTGGTGGTCATTTTGAGTGTAAAACGACCAAACAACATAAAACAAGCCCCTTTCTGTCGATTTAGAGCATTCTGAGTCGATTCTACGGTTAGTTTTGAAAATATCACTTAAATGTCGAAATTTTAAGTCGATCTACGGTTAGTTTTGAAAATATCACTTAAATGTCAAAATTTTAATAATTGGTGGTCATTTTGAGTGTAAAACGACCAAACAACATAAAACAAGCCCCTGTCTGTCGATTTAGAGCATTCTGAGTCGATTCTACGGTTTGTTTTGAAAATATCACTTAAATGTCGAAATTTTAATAATTGGTGGTCATTTTGAGTATAAAACGACCAAACAAGATAAATCAAGCCCCTTTCTGTTGATTTAGAGCATTCTGAGTCGATTCTACGGTTAGTTTTGAAAACATCATTTAAATGTCGAAATTTTAATAATTGGTGGTCATTTTAAGTGTACAACGACCAAACAACGTAAAACAAGCCCCTTTCTGTCGATTTAGAGCATTCTGAGTCGATTCTACGGTTAGTTTTGAAAATATCACTTAAATTTCGAAATTTTAAGTCGATTCTACGGTTAGTTTTGAAAATATCACTTAAATGTCGAAATTTTAATAATTGGTGGTCATTTTTAGTGTAAAACGACCAAACAAGATAAAACAAGCCCCTTTCTGTCGATTTAGAGCATTCTGAGTCGATTCCACGGTTAGTTTTGAAAATATCACTTAAATGTCGAAATTTTAATAATTGGTGGTCATTTTCAGTGTAAAACGACCAAACAAGATAAAACAAGCCCCTTTCTGTCGATTTAGAGCATTCTGAGACGATTCTACGGTTAGTTTTGAAAATATCACTTAAATGTCGAAATTTTAATAATTGGTTGTCATTTTAAGTGTAAAACGACCAAACAACGTAAAACAAGCCCCTTTCTGTCGATTTAGAGCATTCTGAGTCGATTCTACGGTTAGTTTTGAAAATATCACTTAAATGTCGAAATTTTAAGTCGATTCTACGGTTAGTTTTGAAAATATCACTTAAATGTCGAAATTTTAATAATTGGTGGTCATTTTGAGTGTAAAACGACCAAACAACGTAAAACAAGCCCCTTTCTGTCGATTTAGAGAGTCGATTCTACGGTTAGTTTTGAAAATATCACTTAAATGTCAAAATTTTAATAATTGGTGGTCATTTTGAGTGTAAAACGACCAAACAACGTAAAACAAGCCCCTTTCTGTCGATTTAGAGCATTCTGAGTCGACTCTACGGTTAGTTTTGAAAATATCACTTAAATGTCGAAATTTTAATAATTGGTGGTCATTTTGAGTGCAAAACGACCAAACAACGTAAAACAAGCCCCTTTCTGTCGATTTAGAGCATTCTGAGTCGATTCTACGGTTAGTTTTGAAAATATCACTTAAATGTCGAAATTTTAATAATTGGTGGTCATTTTGAGTGTAAAACGACCAAACAATGTAAAACAAGCCCTTTTCTGTCGATTTAGAGCATTCTGAGTCGATTCTACGGTTAGTTTTGAAAATATCATTTAAATGTCGAAATTTTAAGTCGATTCTAGGGTTAGTTTTAAAAATATCACTTAAATGTCGAAATTTTAATAATTGGTGGTCATTTTCAGTGTAAAACGACCAAACAACGTAAAACAAGCCCCTTTCTGTCGATTTAGAGCATTCTGAGTCGATTCTACGGTTAGTTTTGAAAATATCACTTAAATGTCGAAATTTTAATAATTGGTGGTCATTTTGAGTGTAAAACGACCAAACAACGTAAAACAAGCCCCTTTCTGTCGATTAAGAGCATTCTGAGTCGATTCTACGGTTAGTTTAAAAATATCACTTAAATGGTGAAATTTTAAGTCGATTCTACGGTTAGTTTTGAAAATATCACTTAAATGTCGAAATTTTAATAATTGGTGGTCATTTTCAGTGTAAAACGACCAAACAACGTAAAACAAGCCCCTTTCTGTCGATTTAGAGCATTCTGAGTCGATTCTACGGTTAGTTTTGAAAATATCACTTAAATGTCGAAATTTTAATAATTGGTGGTCATTTTGAGTGTAAAACGACCAAACAACGTAAAACAAGCCCCTTTGTGCCGATTTAGAGCATTCTGAGTCGATTCTACGGTTAGTTTTGAAAATATCACTTAGAGGTCGAAATTTAAGTCGATTCTACGGTTAGTTTTGAAAATATCACTTAGAGGTCGAAATTTTAAGTCGATTCTACGGTTAGTTTGAAAATATCACTTAAATATCGAAATTTTAATAATTGGTGGTCATTTTGAGTGTAAAACGACCAAACAACGTAAAACAAGCCCTTTCTGTCGATTTAGAGCATTCTGAGTCGATTCTACGGTTAGTTTTGAAAATATCACTTAAATGTCAAAATTTTAATAATTGGTGGTCATTTTGAGTGTAAAAGGACCAAACAACGTAAAACAAGACCCTTTCTGCCGATTTAGAGCATTCTGAGTCGATTCTACGTTAGTTTTAAAAATATCACTTAAATGTCGAAATTTTAATAATTGGTGGTCATGACAATTATTTTAAGTGTAAAACGACCAAACAACGTAAAACAAGCCCCTTTCTGTCAATTTAGAGCATTCTGAGTCGATTCTACGGTTAGTTTTGAAAATATCACTTAAATGTCGAAATTTTAAGTCGATTCTACGGTTAGTTTTGAAAATATCACTTAAATGTCGAAATTTTAATAATTGGTGGTCATTTTGAGTGTAGAACGACCAAGCAAGATAAAACAAGCCCCTTTCTGTCGATTTAGAGCATTCTGAGTCGATTCTACGGTTAGTTTTGAAAATATCACTTAAAATGTCGACATTTTAAGTCGATTCTACGGTTAGTTTTAAAAATATCAGTTAAATGTCGAAATTTTAATAATTGGTGGTCATTTTGAGTGTAAAACGACCAAACAACGTAAAACAAGCCCCTTTTTGTCGATTTAGAGCATTCTGAGTCGATTCTACGGTTAGTTTTGAAAATATCACTTAAATGTCGAAATTTTAAGTCGATTCTACGGTTAGTTTTGAAAATATCACTTAAATGTCGAAATTTTAATAATTGGTAGTCATTTTGAGTGTAGAACGACCAAACAAGATAAAACAAGCCCCTTTCTGTCGATTTAGAGCATTCTGAGTCGATTCTACGGTTAGTTTTGAAAATATCACTTAAATGTCGAAATTTTAATAATTGGTGGTCATTTTGAGTGTAGAACGACCAAACAAGATAAAACAAGCCCCTTTCTGTCGATTTAGAGCATTCTGAGTCGATTCTACGGTTAGTTTTGAAAATATCACTTAAATGTCGAAATTTTAATAATTGGTGGTCATTTTGAGTGTAAAACGACCAAACAACGTAAAACAAGCCTCTTTCTGTCAATTTAGCGCATTCTGGGTCGATTTTACGGTTAGTTTTGAAAATATCACTTAAATGTCGAAATTTTAAGTCGATTCTACGGTTAGTTTTGAAAATATCACTTAAATGTCGAAATTTTAATAATTGGTGGTCATTTGGAGTGTAGAACGACCAAACAAGATAAAACAAGCCCCTTTCTGTCGATTTAGAGCATTCTGAGTCGATTCTACGGTTAGTTTTGAAAATATCACTTAAATGTCGAAATTTTAATAATTGGTGGTCATTTTCAGTGTAAAACGACCAAACAACGTAAAACAAGCCTCTTTCTATCGATTTAGAGCATTCTGAGTCGATTCTATGGTTAGTTTTGAAAATATCACTTAAATGTCGAAATTTTAATAATTGGTGGTCATTTTGAGTGTAAAACGACCAAACAGCGTAAAACAAGCCCCTTTTTGTCGATTTAGAGCATTCTGAGTCGATTCTACGGTTAGTTTCGAAATTATCACTTAAATGTCGAAATTTTAATAATTGGTGGTCATTTTGAGTGTAAAACGACCAAACAACGTAAACCAAGCCCCTTTCTGTCGATTTAGAGCATTCTGAGTCGATTCTACGGTTAGTTTTGAAAATATCACTTAAATGCCGAGATTTTAAGTCGATTCTACGGTTAGTTTTAAAAATATCACTTAAATGTCGAAATTTTAATAATTGGTGGTCATTTTCAGTGTAAAACGACCAAACAAGATAAAACAAGCCCCTTTCTGTCGATTTAGAGCATTCTGAATCGATTCTACGGTTAGTTTTGAAAATATCACTTAAATGTCGAAATTTTAATAATTGGTGGTCATTTTGAGTGTTAAACGACCAAACAACGTAAAACAAGCCCCTTTCTGTCGATTTAGAGCATTCTGAGTCGATTCTACGGTTAGTTTTAAAAATATCACTTAAATGTCAAAATTTTAAGTCGATTCTACGGTTAGTTTTGAAAATATCACTTAAATGTCGAAATTTTAAAAATTGGTGGTCATTTTCAGTGTAAGACGACCAAACAACGTAAAACAAGCCCCTTTCTGTCGATTTAGAGCATTTTGAGTCGATTCTACGGTTAGTTTTAAAAATATTACTTAAATGTTGAAATTTTAATAATTAGTGGTCATTTTGAGCGTAAAACGACCAAACAACGTAAAACAAGCCCCTTTCTGTCGATTTAGAGCATTTTGAGTCGATTCTACGGTTAGTTTTAAAATATCACTTAAATGTCGAAATTTTAAGTCGATTCTACGGTTAGTTTTGAAAATATCACTTAAATGTCGAAATTTTAATAATTGGTGGTCATTTTGAGTGTAAAACGACCAAGCAAGATAAAACAAGCCCCTTTCTGTCGATTTAGAGCATTCTGAGTTGATTCTACGGTTAGTTTTGAAAATATCACTTAAATGTCGAAATTTTAATAATTGGTGGTCATTTTGAGTGTAAAACTACCAAACAACGTAAAACAAGCCCCTTTCTGTCGATTTAGAGCATTCTGAGTCGATTCTACGGTTAGTTTTGAAAATATCACTTAAATGTGGAAATTTTAATAATTGGTGGTCATTTTGAGTGTAAAACGACCAAACAATATAAAACAAGCCCCTTTCTGTCGATTTAGAGCATTCTGAGTCGATTCTACGGTTAGTTTTGAAAATATCACTTAAATGTCGAAATCGTAATAACTGGTGGTCATTTTCAGTGTAAAACGACCAAACAACGTAAAACAAGCCCCTTTCTGTCGATTTAGAGCATTCTGAGTCGATTCTACGGTTAGTTTTGAAAATATCACTTAAATGTCGAAATTTTAATAATTGGTGGTCATTTTGAGTGTAAAACGACAAAACAACGTAAAACAAGCCCCTTTCTGTCGATTTAGAGCATTCTAAGTCGATTCTACGGTTAGTTTTAAAAATATCACTTAAATGTCGAAATTTTAAGTCGATTCTACGGTTAGTTTTAAAAATATTACTTAAATGTCGAAATTTTAATAATTGGTGGTCATTTTGAGTGTAAAACGACCAAACAAGATAAAAAAAGCCCCTTTCTGTCGATTTAGAGCATTCTGAGTCGATTCTACGGTTAGTTTTGAAAATATCACTTAAATGTCGAAATTTTTATAATTGGTGGTCATTTTGAGTGTAAAACGACCAAACAACGTAAAACAAGCAGCTTTCTATCGATTTAGAGCATTTTGAGTCGATTCTACGGTTAGTTTTGAAAATATCACTTAAATGTCGAAATTTTAAGTCGATTCTACGGTTAGTTTTGAAAATATCACTTAAATGTCGAAATTTTAATAATTGGTGGTCACTTTGAGTGTAAAACGACCAAACAAGATAAAACAAGCACCTTTCTGTCAATTTAGAGCATTCTGAGCCGATTCTACGGTTAGTTTTGAAAATATCACTTAAATGTCGAAATTTTAATAATTGGTGGTCATTTTGAGTGTAAAACGACCAAACAACGTAAAACAAGCCCCTTTCTGTCGATTTAGAGCATTCTGAGTCGATTCTACGGTTAGTTTTGAAAATATCACTTAAATGTCGAAATTTTAATAATTGGTGGTCATTTTGAGTGTAAAACGACCAAACAACGTAAAACAAGCCCCTTTCTGTCGATTTAGAGAGTTCTGAGTCGATTCTACGGTTAGTTTTGAAAATATCACTTAAATGTCGAAATTTTAAGTCGATTCTACGGTTAGTTTTGAAAATATCACTTAAATGTCGAAATTTTAATAATTGGTGGTCATTTTGAGTGTAAAACGACCAAACAACGTAAAACAAGCCCCTTTCTGTCGATTTAGAGCATTCTGAGTCGATTCTACGGTTAGTTTTAAAAATATCACTTAAATGTCGTAATTTTAGGAAATTTTCTTAAAACTCCAAAATTTCAATTAGTTCTTTTATATCTTTTATAGTTTTCAATATACGGGGAAAATACAAAATTTTTGTTAAAATTTGTAATTCCCTCGTAACTTTTTTATTATTTACCGTACAAAAAGTTATAACCTATCAAAAGATAGGAAATTTTCTCAAGAATCCAAATTTTCAATTAATTTTTTTTATATCTTTTATAGTTTTCAATATACGGGGGAAATCCAAAATTTTTGTTAAAATTTGTAAATCCCTCGTAACTTTTTATTAATTAACGTACAGAAAGTTGTAACCTATCAAAAGGTAGGAAATTTTCTCAGCAATACAAATTTCCGATTAGTCTTTTTATATCTTTTATAGTTTTCAATATATAAGGGGGAAATACAAAATTTTTGTTAAAATTTGTAAATCCCTCGTAACTTTTTTATTAATTAACGTACAAAAAGTTATAACCTATCAAACGAAAGGAATTTTTTTTAAAAATCCATAATTCCAATTAGTTTTTTTATATCTTTTATAGTTTTCATAATTCGGGAAAAATACAAAATTTTTGTTAAAATTTGTAATTCCCTCGTAACTTTTTTATTAATCAACGTACAAAAAGTTATAACTATCAAAAGAAAGGAAATTTTTTTATAAATCCAAAATTCCAATTAATTTTTGTATACCTTTTATAGTTTTTAAAAACGGGGGAAATACCAAATTTTTGTTAAAATTTGTAAATCCCTCGTAACTGTTTTTTTAATTAACGTACAAAAAGTTTATAACCTATTAAAAGAAAGGAAATTTGCTCAGAAATCCAAATTTCTAATTAATTTTTTTTTATCTTTTATAGTTTTCAATATACGGGGGAAATACAAAATTTTTGTTAAAATTTGTAATTCCCTCGTAACTGTTTTTTTAATTAACGTACAAAAAGTTATAACCTATCAAAAGAAAGGAAATTTGCTCAGCAATCCAAATTTCTAATTAATTTTTTTTTATCTTATATAGTTTTCAATATACGGGGGAAATCCAAAATTTTTGTTAAAATTTGTAATTCCCTCGTAACTTTTTTATTATTTACCGTACAAAAAGTTATAACCTATCAAAAGATAGGAAATTCTCTCAACAATCCAAATATCCAATTAATTTTTTTTATATCTTTTATAGTTTTCAATATACAGGGGAAATACAAAATTTTTGTTAAAATTTGAAATTCCCTCGTAACTTTTTTATTATTTACCGTACAAAAAGTTGTAACCTATCAAAAGATAGGAAATTCTCTCAACAATCCAAATATCCAATTAATTTTTTTATATCTTTTATAGTTTTCAATATACAGGGGAAATACAAAATTTTTGTTAAAATTTGTAATTCCCTCGTAACTTTTTTATTAATTAACGTACAAAAAGTTATAACCTATTAAACAAAAGGAAATTTTTTTAAAAATCCAAAATTCCAATTAATTTTTTTATATCTTTTATAGTTTTCAAAAAACAGGGGAAATACCAAATTTTTGTTAAAATTTGTAATTCCCTCGTAACTTTTTTATTATTTACCGTACAAAAAGTTGTAACCTATCAAAAGATAGGAAATTCTCTCAACAATCCAAATATCCAATTAATTTTTTTATATCTTTTATAGTTTTCAATATACAGGGGAAATACAAAATTTTTGTTAAAATTTGAAATTCCCTCGTAACTTTTTTATTATTTACCGTACAAAAAGTTGTAACCTATCAAAAGATAGGAAATTCTCTCAACAATCCAAATATCCAATTAATTTTTTTATATCTTTTATAGTTTTCAATATACAGGGGAAATACAAAATTTTTGTTAAAATTTGAAATTCCCTCGTAACTTTTTTATTAATTATCGTATAATTAACTATAACTTTATAACTTTTATAGTTTTCAAAAAACGGGGGAAATACCAAATTTTTGTTAAAATTTGTAAATCCCTCGTAACTTTTTTATTAATTAACGTACAGAAAGTTGTAACCTATCAAAAGGTAGGAAATTTTCTCAGCAATACAAATTTCCGATTAGTCTTTTTATATCTTTTATAGTTTTCAATATACGGGGAAATACAAAATTTTTGTTAAAATTTGTAAATCCCTCGTAACTTTTTTATTAATTAACGTACAAAAATTTATAACCTATCAAACGAAAGTATTTTTTTCTAAAAATCCAAAATTCCAATTAGTTTTTTTATATCTTTTATAGTTTTCATAATTCGGGAAAAATACAAAATTTTTGTTAAAAATTGTAATTCCCTCGTAACTTTTTTATTAATCAACGTACAAAAAGTTATAACCATCAAAAGAAAGGAAGTTTTTTTATAAATCCAAAATTCCAATTAATTTTTGTATACCTTTTATAGTTTTCAAAAAACGGGGGAAATACCAAATTTTTGTTAAAATTTGTAAATCCCTCGTAACTGTTTTTTTAATTAAAGTACAAAAAGTTATAACCTATCAAAAGAAAGGAAATTTGCTCAGCAACCCAAATTTCTAATTAATTTTTTTTATCTTTTATAGTTTTCAATATACGGGGGAAATACAAAATTTTTGTTAAAATTTGTAATTCCCTCGTAACTTTTTTATTATTTACCGTACAAAAAGTTATAACCTATCAAAAGATAGGAAATTCTCTTAACAATCCAAATATCCAATTAATTTTTTTATATCTTTTATAGTTTTTAATATACGGGGCAAATACAAAATTTTTGTTAAAATTTGAAATTCCTTTTTAACTTTCTTATTAATTACCGTACAAAAAGTTATAACCTATTAAAAGATAGGAAATTTTCTTAGCAATCCAAATTTCCGATTAGTCTTTTTATATCTTTTATAGTTTTTAATATACGGGGGAAATACAAAATTTTTGTTAAAATTTGTAATTCCCTTGTAACTTTTTTATTAATTACCGTACAAAAAGTTATAACCTATTAGACGAAAGGAATTTTTTTTTAAAATCCAAAATTCCAATTAGTTTTTTTAAATCTTTTATAGTTTTCATAATTCGGAAAAAATACAAAATTTTTGTTAAAATTTGTAATTCCCTCGTAACTCTTTTATTAATTAACGTACAAATAGTTATAACTATCAAAAGAAAGGAAATTTTTTTATAAATCCAAAATTCCAATTAATTTTTTTATATCTTTTATAGTTTTCAATATACGGGGGAAATACAAAATTTTTGTTAAAATTTGTAATTCCTTTGTAACTTTTTTATTAATTAACGTACAAGAAGTTATAACCTATCAAACGAAAGGAATTTTTTTTAAAAATTTAAAATTCCAATTAATTTTTTTATATCTTTTATAGTTTTCAAAAAACGGGGGAAATACCAAATTTTTGTTAAAATTTGTAAATCCCTCGTAACTTTTTTATTAATTAACGTACAGAAAGTTGTAACCTATCAAAAGATAGGAAATTTTCTCAAGAATCCAAATTTTCAATTAATTTTTTTATATCTTTTATAATTTTCAATATACGGGCGAAATACAAAATTTTTGTTAAAATTTGTAAATCCCTTGTATTTTTTTTATTAATTAACGTACAAAAAGTTATAACCTATCAAAAAAAGGAAATTTGCTCAGCAATCCAAATTTCTAATTAGTTTTTTTTTATCTTTTATAGTTTTTAATATACGGGGGAAATACAAAATTTTTGTTAAAATTTGTAAATCCCTCGTAACTTATTTATTAATTAACGTACAAAAAGTTATAACCTATCAAACGAAAGGATTTTTTTTTAAAAATCCAAAATTCCAATTAGTTTTTTTATATCTTTTATAGTTTTCATAATTTGGGAAAAATACAAAATTTTTGTTAAAATTTGTAATTCCCTCGTAACTTTTTTATTAATTAACGTACAAAAAGTTATAACTATCAAAAGAAGGGAAATTTTTTTATAAATCCAAAATTCCAATTAGTCTTTTTATATCTTTTATAGTTTTCAATATACGGAGGAAATACAAAATTTTTGTTAAAATTTGTAAATCCCTCGTAACTTTTTTATTAATTAACGTACAAAAAGTTATAACCTATCAAAAGAAAGGAAATTTTTTTAAAAATCAAAAATTCCAATTAATTTTTTTATATCTTTTATAGTTTTCAAAAAACAGGGGAAATACCAAATTTTTGTTAAAATTTGTAATTCCCTCGTAACTTTTTTATTATTTACCGTACAAAAAGTTGTAACCTATCAAAAGATAGGAAATTCTCTCAACAATCCAAATATCCAATTAATTTTTTTATATCTTTTATAGTTTTCAATATACAGGGGAAATACAAAATTTTTGTTAAAATTTGAAATTCCCTCGTAACTTTTTTATTATTTACCGTACAAAAAGTTGTAACCTATCAAAAGATAGGAAATTCTCTCAACAATCCAAATATCCAATTAATTTTTTTATATCTTTTATAGTTTTCAATATACAGGGGAAATACAAAATTTTTGTTAAAATTTGAAATTCCCTCGTAACTTTTTTATTAATTATCGTATAATTAACTATAACTTTATAACTTTTATAGTTTTCAAAAAACGGGGGAAATACCAAATTTTTGTTAAAATTTGTAAATCCCTCGTAACTTTTTTATTAATTAACGTACAGAAAGTTGTAACCTATCAAAAGGTAGGAAATTTTCTCAGCAATACAAATTTCCGATTAGTCTTTTTATATCTTTTATAGTTTTCAATATACGGGGAAATACAAAATTTTTGTTAAAATTTGTAAATCCCTCGTAACTTTTTTATTAATTAACGTACAAAAATTTATAACCTATCAAACGAAAGTATTTTTTTCTAAAAATCCAAAATTCCAATTAGTTTTTTTATATCTTTTATAGTTTTCATAATTCGGGAAAAATACAAAATTTTTGTTAAAAATTGTAATTCCCTCGTAACTTTTTTATTAATCAACGTACAAAAAGTTATAACCATCAAAAGAAAGGAAGTTTTTTTATAAATCCAAAATTCCAATTAATTTTTGTATACCTTTTATAGTTTTCAAAAAACGGGGGAAATACCAAATTTTTGTTAAAATTTGTAAATCCCTCGTAACTGTTTTTTTAATTAAAGTACAAAAAGTTATAACCTATCAAAAGAAAGGAAATTTGCTCAGCAACCCAAATTTCTAATTAATTTTTTTTATCTTTTATAGTTTTCAATATACGGGGGAAATACAAAATTTTTGTTAAAATTTGTAATTCCCTCGTAACTTTTTTATTATTTACCGTACAAAAAGTTATAACCTATCAAAAGATAGGAAATTCTCTTAACAATCCAAATATCCAATTAATTTTTTTATATCTTTTATAGTTTTTAATATACGGGGCAAATACAAAATTTTTGTTAAAATTTGAAATTCCTTTTTAACTTTCTTATTAATTACCGTACAAAAAGTTATAACCTATTAAAAGATAGGAAATTTTCTTAGCAATCCAAATTTCCGATTAGTCTTTTTATATCTTTTATAGTTTTTAATATACGGGGGAAATACAAAATTTTTGTTAAAATTTGTAATTCCCTTGTAACTTTTTTATTAATTACCGTACAAAAAGTTATAACCTATTAGACGAAAGGAATTTTTTTTTAAAATCCAAAATTCCAATTAGTTTTTTTAAATCTTTTATAGTTTTCATAATTCGGAAAAAATACAAAATTTTTGTTAAAATTTGTAATTCCCTCGTAACTCTTTTATTAATTAACGTACAAATAGTTATAACTATCAAAAGAAAGGAAATTTTTTTATAAATCCAAAATTCCAATTAATTTTTTTATATCTTTTATAGTTTTCAATATACGGGGGAAATACAAAATTTTTGTTAAAATTTGTAATTCCTTTGTAACTTTTTTATTAATTAACGTACAAGAAGTTATAACCTATCAAACGAAAGGAATTTTTTTTAAAAATTTAAAATTCCAATTAATTTTTTTATATCTTTTATAGTTTTCAAAAAACGGGGGAAATACCAAATTTTTGTTAAAATTTGTAAATCCCTCGTAACTTTTTTATTAATTAACGTACAGAAAGTTGTAACCTATCAAAAGATAGGAAATTTTCTCAAGAATCCAAATTTTCAATTAATTTTTTTATATCTTTTATAATTTTCAATATACGGGCGAAATACAAAATTTTTGTTAAAATTTGTAAATCCCTTGTATTTTTTTTATTAATTAACGTACAAAAAGTTATAACCTATCAAAAAAAAGGAAATTTGCTCAGCAATCCAAATTTCTAATTAGTTTTTTTTTATCTTTTATAGTTTTTAATATACGGGGGAAATACAAAATTTTTGTTAAAATTTGTAAATCCCTCGTAACTTTTTTATTAATTAACGTACAAAAAGTTATAACCTATCAAACGAAAGGATTTTTTTTTAAAAATCCAAAATTCCAATTAGTTTTTTTATATCTTTTATAGTTTTCATAATTTGGGAAAAATACAAAATTTTTGTTAAAATTTGTAATTCCCTCGTAACTTTTTTATTAATTAACGTACAAAAAGTTATAACTATCAAAAGAAGGGAAATTTTTTTATAAATCCAAAATTCCAATTAGTCTTTTTATATCTTTTATAGTTTTCAATATACGGAGGAAATACAAAATTTTTGTTAAAATTTGTAAATCCCTCGTAACTTTTTTATTAATTAACGTACAAAAAGTTATAACCTATCAAAAGAAAGGAAATTTTTTTAAAAATCAAAAATTCCAATTAATTTTTTTATATCTTTTATCGTTTTTAAGAAACGGGGAAAATACCCAATTTTTGTTAAAATTTGTAAATCCCTCGTAACTTTTTGTAACCTATCAAACGAAAGGAAATTTTTTAAAAAATCCAAAATTCCAATTAATTTTTTTATATCTTTTATAGTTTTCAAAAAACGGGGGAAATACCAAATTTTTGGTAAAATTTGTAAATCCCTCGTAACTTTTTTATTAATTAACGTACAGAAAGTTGTAACCTATCAAAAGATAGGAAATTTTCTCAGCAATACAAATTTCCGATTAATCTTTTTATATCTTTTATAGTTTTCAATATACGGGGGAAATACAAAATTTTTGTTAAAATTTGTAAATCCCTCGTAACTTTTTTATTAATTAACGTACAAAAAGTTATAACCTATCAAACGAAAGGAATTTTTTTTAAAAATGCAAAATTCCAATTAGTTTTTTTATATCTTTTATAGTTTTCATAATTCGGGAAAAATACAAAATTGTTGTTAAAATTTGTAATTCCCTCGTAACTTTTTTATTAATTAACGTACAAAAAGTTATAACTATCAAAAGAAAGGAAATTTTTTTATAAATCCAAAATTCCAATTAATTTTTTTATATCTTTTATAGTTTTCAATATACGGGGGAAATACCAAATTTTTGTTAAAATTTGTAAATCCCTCGTAACTTGTTTATTAATTAACGTACAGAAAGTTATAGCCTATTAAAAGATAGAAAATTTTCTTAAAAATTCAAAATTCCAATTAGTTTTTTCATATCTTTTATAGTTTTCAATATACGGGGGAAATACAAAATTTTTGTTAAAATTTGTAATTCCCTTGTAACTTTTTTATTAATTACCGTACAAAAAGTTATAACCTATTAAAAGAAAGGAAATTTTTTTAAAAATCCAAAATTCCAATTAATTTTTTTATATCTTTTATAGTTTTCAGAAAATGGGGGAAATACCAAATTTTTGTTAAAATTTGTAAATCCCTCGTAACTTTATTATTAATTAACGTAGAGAAAGTTGTAACCTATCAAAAGATAGGAAATTTTCTTAAAAATCCAAAATTCCAATTAGTTCTTTCATATCTTTTATAGTTTTCAATATACGGGGGAAATACAAAATTTTTGTTAAAATTTGTAATTCCCTCGTAATTTTTTTATTAAATAACGTACAAAAAGTTATAACCTATCAAAAGATAGGAAATTTTCTCAAGAATCCAAATTTTCAATTAATTTTTTTATATCTTTTATAGTTTTTAATATACGGGGGAAATCCAAAATTTTTGTTAAAGTTTGTAATTCCCTCGTAACTATTTTATTCATTACCGTACAAAAAGTTATAACGTATCAAAAGATCGGAAATTTTCTCAGCAATACAAAATTCCGATTAGTCTTTATATATCTTTTATAGTTTTCAATATACGGGGGAAATACAAATTTTTGTTACAATTTGTAAATCCTTCGTAACTTTTTTATTAATTAACGTACAAAAAGTTATAACCTATTAAAAGAAAGGAAATTATTTTAAAAATCCAAAATTCCAATTAATTTTTTTATATCTTTTATAGTTTTCAAAAAATGGGGGAAATACCAAATTTTTGTTAAAATTTGTAAATCCCTCGTAACTTTATTATTAATTAACGTAGAGAAAGTTGTAACCTATCAAAAGATAGGAAATTTTCTTAAAAATCCAAAATTCCAATTAGTTCTTTCATATCTTTTATAGTTTTCAATATACGGGGGAAATACAAAATTTTTGTTATAATTTGTAATTCCCTCGTAATTTTTTTATTAAATAACGTACAAAAAGTTATAACCTATCAAAAGATAGGAAATTTTCTCAAGAATCCAAATTTTCAATTAATTTTTTTATATCTTTTATAGTTTTTAATATACGGGAGAAATCCAAAATTTTTGTTAAAGTTTGTAATTCCCTCGTAACTATTTTATTAATTACCGTACAAAAAGTTGTAACCTATCAAAAGATCGGAAATTTTCTCAGCAATACAAATTTCCGATTAGTCTTTTTATATCTGTTATAGTTTTCAATATACGGGGGAAATACAAAATTTTTGTTACAATTTGTAAATCCCTCGTAACTTTTTTATTAATTAACGTACAAAAAGTTATAACCTATCAAAAGAAAGGAAATTTTTTTAAAAATCAAAAATTCCAATCAATTTTTTTATATCTTTAATCGTTTTTAAAAAACGGGGGAAATACCAACTTTTTGTTAAAATTTGTAAATCCCTCGTAACTGTTTTTTTAATTAAAGTACAAAAAGTTATAACCTATCAAAAGAAAGGAAATTTGCTCAGCAACCCAAATTTCTAATTAATTTTTTTTATCTTTTATAGTTTTCAATATACGGGGGAAATACAAAATTTTTGTTAAAATTTGTAATTCCCTCGTAACTTTTTTATTATTTACCGTACAAAAAGTTATAACCTATCAAAAGATAGGAAATTCTCTTAACAATCCAAATATCCAATTAATTTTTTTATATCTTTTATAGTTTTTAATATACGGGGCAAATACAAAATTTTTGTTAAAATTTGAAATTCCTTTTTAACTTTCTTATTAATTACCGTACAAAAAGTTATAACCTATTAAAAGATAGGAAATTTTCTTAGCAATCCAAATTTCCGATTAGTCTTTTTATATCGTTTATAGTTTTCAATATACGGGAAAAATACAAAATTTTTGATAAAAAATTTGTAAATCCCTCGTAACTTTTTTATTAATTAACGCATAAAAAGTTATAACCTATCGAAAGAAAGGAAATGTTTTTAAAAATCCAAAATTCCAATTAATTTTTTTATATCTTTTATCGTTTTTAAAAAACGGGGGAAATACCAAATTTTTGTTAAAATTTGTAAATCCCTCGTAACTTTTTTATTAAATAACGTACAAAAAGTTATAACCTATTAAAAGAAAGGAAATTTTCTTAGAAATCCAAAATTCCAATTATTTTTTTTTATATCTTTTATAGTTTTCAATATACGGGGGAAATACCAAATTTTTGTTAAAATTTGTAATTCCCTCGTAACTTTTTTATTAATTACCGCACAAAAAATTATAACCTATCAAAAGATAGGAAATTTTCTCAAGAATCCAAATTTTCAATTAATTTTTTTATATCTTTTATAATTTTCAATATACGGGCGAAATACAAAATTTTTGTTAAAATTTGTAAATCCCTTGTATTTTTTTTATTAATTAACGTACAAAAAGTTATAACCTATCAAAAAAAAGGAAATTTGCTCAGCAATCCAAATTTCTAATTAATTTTTTTTTATCTTTTATAGTTTTTAATATACGGGGGAAATACAAAATTTTTGTTAAAATTTGTAAATCCCTCGTAACTTTTTTATTAATTAACGTACAAAAAGTTATAACCTATCAAACGAAAGGAAATTTTTTTAAAAATTTAAAATTCCAATTAATTTTTTTATATCTTTTATAGTTTTCAAAAAACGGGGCAAATACCAAATTTTTAATAAAATTTGTAAATCCCTCGTAACTTTTTTATTAATTAACGTACAGAAAGTTGTAACCTATTAAAAGATTGGAAATTTTCTCAGCAATACAAATTTCCAATTAGTCTTTTTATATCTTTTATAGTTTTTAATATACGGGGGAAATACAAAATTTTTGTTAAAATTTGTAATTCCCTTGTAACTTTTTTATTAATTACCGTACAAAAAGTTATAACCTATTAGACGAAAGGAATTTTTTTTTAAAATCCAAAATTCCAATTAGTTTTTTTAAATCTTTTATAGTTTTCATAATTCGGAAAAAATACAAAATTTTTGTTAAAATTTGTAATTCCCTCGTAACTCTTTTATTAATTAACGTACAAATAGTTATAACTATCAAAAGAAAGGAAATTTTTTTATAAATCCAAAATTCCAATTAATTTTTTTATATCTTTTATAGTTTTCAATATACGGGGGAAATACAAAATTTTTGTTAAAATTTGTAATTCCTTTGTAACTTTTTTATTAATTAACGTACAAGAAGTTATAACCTATCAAACGAAAGGAAATTTTTTTAAAAATTTAAAATTCCAATTAATTTTTTTATATCTTTTATAGTTTTCAAAAAACGGGGGAAATACCAAATTTTTGTTAAAATTTGTAAATCCCTCGTAACTTTTTTATTAATTAACGTACAGAAAGTTGTAACCTATCAAAAGATAGGAAATTTTCTCAGCAATACAAATTTCCAATTAGTCTTTTTTATATCTTTTATAATTTTCAATATACGGGCGAAATACAAAATTTTTGTTAAAATTTGTAAATCCCTTGTATTTTTTTTATTAATTAACGTACAAAAAGTTATAACCTATCAAAAAAAAGGAAATTTGCTTAGCAATCCAAATTTCTAATTAATTTTTTTTTATCTTTTATAGTTTTTAATATACGGGGGAAATACAAAATTTTTGTTAAAATTTGTAAATCCCTCGTAACTTTTTTATTAATTAACGTACAAAAAGTTATAACCTATCAAACGAAAGGATTTTTTTTTAAAAATCCAAAATTCCAATTAGTTTTTTTATATCTTTTATAGTTTTCATAATTTGGGAAAAATACAAAATTTTTGTTAAAATTTGTAATTCCCTCGTAACTTTTTTATTAATTAACGTACAAAAAGTTATAACTATCAAAAGAAAGGAAATTTTTTTATAAATCCAAAATTCCAATTAGTCTTTTTATATCTTTTATAGTTTTCAATATACGGAGGAAATACAAAATTTTTGTTAAAATTTGTAAATCCCTCGTAACTTTTTTATTAATTAACGTACAAAAAGTTATAACCTATCAAAAGAAAGAAAATTTTTTTAAAAATCAAAAATTCCAATTAATTTTTTTATATCTTTTATCGTTTTTAAGAAACGGGGAAAATACCCAATTTTTGTTAAAATTTGTAAATTACTCGTAACTTTTTGTAACCTATCAAACGAAAGGAAATTTTTTAAAAAATCCAAAATTCCAATTAATTTTTTTATATCTTTTATAGTTTTCAAAAAACGGGGGAAATACCAAATTTTTGGTAAAATTTGTAAATCCCTCGTAACTTTTTTATTAATTAACGTACAGAAAGTTGTAACCTATCAAAAGATAGGAAATTTTCTCAGCAATACAAATTTCCGATTAATCTTTTTATATCTTTTATAGTTTTCAATATACGGGGGAAATACAAAATTTTTGTTAAAATTTGTAAATCCCTCGTAACTTTTTTATTAATTAACGTACAAAAAGTTATAACCTATCAAACGAAAGGAATTTTTTTTAAAAATGCAAAATTCCAATTAGTTTTTTTATATCTTTTATAGTTTTCATAATTCGGGAAAAATACAAAATTGTTGTTAAAATTTGTAATTCCCTCGTAACTTTTTTATTAATTAACGTACAAAAAGTTATAACTATCAAAAGAAAGGAAATTTTTTTATAAATCCAAAATTCCAATTAGTTTTTTCATATCTTTTATAGTTTTCAATATACGGGGGAAATACAAAATTTTTGTTAAAATTTGTAATTCCCTTGTAACTTTTTTATTAATTACCGTACAAAAAGTTATAACCTATTAAAAGAAAGGAAATTTTTTTAAAAATCCAAAATTCCAATTAATTTTTTTATATCTTTTATAGTTTTCAAAAAATGGGGGAAATACCAAATTTTTGTTAAAATTTGTAAATCCCTCGTAACTTTATTATTAATTAACGTAGAGAAAGTTGTAACCTATCAAAAGATAGGAAATTTTCTTAAAAATCCAAAATTCCAATTAGTTCTTTCATATCTTTTATAGTTTTCAATATACGGGGGAAATACAAAATTTTTGTTAAAATTTGTAAATGCCTCGTAATTTTTTTATTAAATAACGTACAAAAAGTTATAACCTATCAAAAGATAGGAAATTTTCTCAAGAATCCAAATTTTCAATTAATTTTTTTATATCTTTTATAGTTTTTAATATACGGGGGAAATCCAAAATTTTTGTTAAAGTTTGTAATTCCCTCGTAACTATTTTATTAATTACCGTACAAAAAGTTATAACGTATAAAAAGATCGGAAATTTTCTCAGCAATACAAAATTCCGATTAGTCTTTATATATCTTTTATGGTTTTCAATATACGGGGGAAATACAAATTTTTGTTACAATTTGTAAATCCTTCGTAACTTTTTTATTAATTAACGTACAAAAAGTTATTACCTATTAAAAGAAAGGAAATTTTTTTAAAAATCCAAAATTCCAATTAATTTTTTTATATCTTTTATAGTTTTCAAAAAATGGGGGAAATACCAAATTTTTGTTAAAATTTGTAAATCCCTCGTAACTTTATTATTAATTAACGTAGAGAAAGTTTTAACCTATCAAAAGATAGGAAATTTTCTTAAAAATCCAAAATTCCAATTAGTTCTTTCATATCTTTTATAGTTTTCAATATACGGGGGAAATACAAAATTTTTGTTAAAATTTGTAATTCCCTCGTAATTTTTTTATTAAATAACGTACAAAAAGTTATAACCTATCAAAAGATAGGAAATTTTCTCAAGAATCCAAATTTTCAATTAATTTTTTTATATCTTTTATAGTTTTTAATATACGGGGGAAATCCAAAATTTTTGTTAAAGTTTGTAATTCCCTCGTAACTATTTTATTAATTACCGTACAAAAAGTTATAACGTATCAAAAGATCGGAAATTTTCTCAGCAATACAAAATTCCGATTAGTCTTTATATATCTTTTATAGTTTTCAATATACGGGGGAAATACAAATTTTTGTTACAATTTGTAAATCCTTCGTAACTTTTTTATTAATTAACGTACAAAAAGTTATTACCTATTAAAAAAAAGGAAATTTTTTTAAAAATCCAAAATTCCAATTAATTTTTTTATATCTTTTATAGTTTTCAATATACGGGGGAAATACAAAATTTTTGTTATAATTTGTAATTCCCTCGTAATTTTTTTATTAAATAACGTACAAAAAGTTATAACCTATCAAAAGATAGGAAATTTTCTCAAGAATCCAAATTTTCAATTAATTTTTTTATATCTTTTATAGTTTTTAATATACGGGGGAAATCCAAAATTTTTGTTAAAGTTTGTAATTCCCTCGTAACTATTTTATTAATTACCGTACAAAAAGTTGTAACCTATCAAAAGATCGGAAATTTTCTCAGCAATACAAATTTCCGATTAGTCTTTTTATATCTGTTATAGTTTTCAATATACGGGGGAAATACAAAATTTTTGTTACAATTTGTAAATCCCTCGTAACTTTTTTATTAATTAACGTACAAAAAGTTATAACCTATCAAAAGAAAGGAAATTTTTTTAAAAATCAAAAATTCCAATCAATTTTTTTATATCTTTAATCGTTTTTAAAAAACGGGGAAAATACCCAATTTTTGTTAAAATTTGTAAATCCCTCGTAACTTTTTTATTAATTAACGTACAGAAAGTTGTAACCTATCAAAAGATAGGAAATTTTCTTATAAATCCAAAATTCCAATTAGTTCTTTCATATCTTTTTTAGTTTTCAATATACGGGGGAAATACCAAATTTTTGTTAAAATTTGTAATTCCCTCGTAACTTTTTTATTAATTAACGTACAAAAAGTTATAACCTATCAAACGAAAGGAAATTTTTTTTAAAATTTAAAATTCCAATTAATTTTTTTATATCTTTTATAGTTTTCAAAAAACGGGGGAAATACCAAATTTTTGTTAAAATTTGTAAATCCCTCGTAACTTTTTTATTAATTAACGTACAGAAAGTTGTAACCTATCAAAAGATAGGCAATTTTCTCAGCAATACAAATTTCCGATTAGTCTTTTTATATCTTTTATAGTTTTCAATATACGGGGGAAATATAAAATTTTTGTTAAAATTTGTAAATCCCTCGTAACTTTTTTATTAATTAACGTACAAAAAGTTATAACCTATCAATCGAAAGAAATTTTTTTTAAAAATCCAAAATTCCAATTAGTTTTTTTATATCTTTTATAGTTTTCATAATTCGGGAAAAATACAAAAATTTTGTTAAAATTTGTAATTCCCTCGTAACTTTTTCATTAATTAACGTACAAAAAGTTATAACTATCGAAAGAAAGGAAAGTTTTTTATAAATCCAAAATTCCAATTAATTTTTTTATATCTTTTATAGTTTTCAATATACGGGGGAAATCCAAAATTTTTGTTAAAGTTAGTAATTCCCTCGTAACTTTTTGATTAGTTAACGTACGGAAAGTTGTAACCTATCAAAAGATAGGAAATTTTCTTAAAACTCCAAAATTCCAATTAGTTCTTTCATATCTTTTATAGTTTTCAATATACGGGGGCAATAGAAAATTTTTGTTAAAATTTGTAATTCCCTCGTAACTTTTTTTTTAATTAACGTACAAAAAGTTAGAACCTATCAAAAGATAGGAAATTGTCTCAGCAATACAAATTTCCGATTAGTCTTTTTATATCTTTTATAGTTTTCAATATACGGGGGAAATACAAAATTTTTGTTAAAATTTGTAAATCCCTCGTAACTTTTTTATTAATTTACGTACAAAAAGTTATAACCTATCAAACGATAGAAATTTTTTTTTAAAATCCAAAATTCCAATTAGTTTTTTTATATCTTTTATAGTTTTCATAATTCGGGAAAAATACAAAATTTTTGTTAAAATTTGTAATTCCCTCGTAACTTTTTATTAATTAACGTACAAAAAGTTTTAACTATCGAAAGAAAGGAAATTTTTTTATAAATCCAAAATTCCAATTAATTTTTTTATATCTTTTATAGTTTTCAATATACGGGGGAAACACCAAATTTTTGTTAAAATTTGTAAATCCCTCGTAACTTGTTTATTAATTTACGGTCAAAAAGTTGTAACCTATTAAAAGATAGAAAATTTTCTTCAAAATTCAAAATTCCAATTAGTTTTTTTATATCTTTTATAGTTTTCAATACACAGGGGAAATACAAAATTTTTGTTAAAATTTGTAATTCCCTTGTAACTTTTTTATTAATTACCGTACAAAAAGTTAAAACCTATTAAAAGAAAGGAAATTTTTTTAAAAATCCAAAATTACAATTAATTTTTTTATATCTTTTATAGTTTTCAAAAAACGGGGGAAATACCAAATTTTTGTTAAAATTTGTAAATCCCTCGTAACTTTTTTATTAATTAACGTAGAGAAAGTTGTAACCTATCAAAAGATAGGAAATTTTCTTAAAAATCCAAAATTCCAATTAGTCCTTTCATATCTTTTATAGTTTTCAATATACGGGGGAAATACAAAATTTTTGTTAAAATTTGTAATTCCCTCGTAACTTTTTTATTAATTACCGTAAAAAAAGTTATAACCTATGATAAGATAGGAAATTTTCTCAAGAATCCAAATTTTCAATTAATTTTTTTATATCTTTTATAGTTTTCAATATACGGGGGAAATCCAAAATTTTTGTTAAAATTAGTAATTCCCTCGTAACTTTTTTATTAATTACCGTACAAAAAGTTGAAACCTATCAAAAGATAGGAAATTTTCTCAACAATCCAAATATCCAATTAATTTTTTTATATCTTTTATAGTTTTCAATATACGGGCGAAATACACAATTTTTGTTAAAATTTGTAATTTCCTCGTAACTTTTTTATTATTTACCGTACAAAAAGTTATAACCTATCAAAAGATAGGAAATTCTCTCAACAATCCGAATATCCAATTAATTTTTTTATATCTTTTATAGTTTTCAAAAAACGGGGGAAATACAAAATTTTTGTTAAAATTTGTAATTCCTTCGTAACTGTTTTTTTAATTAAAGTACAAAAAGTTATAACCTATCAAAAGATAGGAAATTTTCTCAAGAATGCAAATTTTCAATTAATTTTTTTTTTATCTTTTATAGTTTTCAATATACGGGGGAAATACAAAATTTTTGTTAAAATTTGTAATTCCCTCGTAACTTTTTTATTATTTACCGTACAAAAAGTTATAACCTATCAAAACATATGAAATTCTCTTAACAATCCAAATATCCAATTAATTTTTTTATATCTTTTATAGTTTTTAATATACGGGGAAAACACAAAATTTTTGTTAAAATTTGAAATTCCTTTGTAACTTTTTTATTAATTACCGTACAAAAAGTTATAACCTATTAAAAGATAGGAAATTTTCTTAGCAATCCAAATCTCCGATTAGTCTTTTTATATCTTTTATAGTTTTTAATATACGGGGAAAATACAAAAATTTTGATAAAAAATTTGTAAATCCCTCGTAACTTTTTTATTAATTAACGTATAAAAAGTAATAACCTATCGAAAGAAAGGAAATGTTTTTAAAAATCCAAAATTCCAATTAATTTTTTTATATCTTTTATCGTTTTTAAAAAACGGGGGAAATACCAAATTTTTGTTAAAATTTGTAAATCCCTCGTAACTTTTTTATTAATTAACGTACAGAAAGTTGTAACCTATCAAAAGATAGGAAATTTTTTTAAAAATCCAAAATTCCGATTAGTTCTTTCATATTTTTTATAGTTTTCAATATACGGGGGAAATACCAAATTTTTGTTAAAATTTGTAATTCCCTCGTAACTTTTTTATTAAATAACGTACAAAAAGTTATAACCTATCAAAAGAAAGGATATTTTTTTAGAAATCCAAAATTCCAATTATTTTTTTTATATCTTTTATAGTTTTCAATATACGGGGGAAATACCAAATTTTTGTTAAAATTTGTAATTCCCTCGTAACTTTTTTATTAATTACCGCACAAAAAGTTATAACCTATCAAAAGATAGGAAATTCTCTCAACAATCCAAATATCCAATTAATTTTTTTATATCTTTTATAGTTTTCAATATACAGGGGAAATACAAAATTTTTGTTAAAATTTGAAATTCCCTCGTAACTTTTTTATTATTTACCGTACAAAAAGTTGTAACCTATCAAAAGATAGGAAATTCTCTCAACAATCCAAATATCCAATTAATTTTTTTATATCTTTTATAGTTTTCAATATACAGGGGAAATACAAAATTTTTGTTAAAATTTGTAATTCCCTCGTAACTTTTTTATTAATTAACGTACAAAAAGTTATAACCTATTAAACAAAAGGAAATTTTTTTAAAAATCCAAAATTCCAATTAATTTTTTTATATCTTTTATAGTTTTCAAAAAACAGGGGAAATACCAAATTTTTGTTAAAATTTGTAATTCCCTCGTAACTTTTTTATTATTTACCGTACAAAAAGTTGTAACCTATCAAAAGATAGGAAATTCTCTCAACAATCCAAATATCCAATTAATTTTTTTATATCTTTTATAGTTTTCAATATACAGGGGAAATACAAAATTTTTGTTAAAATTTGAAATTCCCTCGTAACTTTTTTATTATTTACCGTACAAAAAGTTGTAACCTATCAAAAGATAGGAAATTCTCTCAACAATCCAAATATCCAATTAATTTTTTTATATCTTTTATAGTTTTCAATATACAGGGGAAATACAAAATTTTTGTTAAAATTTGAAATTCCCTCGTAACTTTTTTATTAATTATCGTATAATTAACTATAACTTTATAACTTTTATAGTTTTCAAAAAACGGGGGAAATACCAAATTTTTGTTAAAATTTGTAAATCTCTCGTAACTTTTTTATTATTTACCGTACAAAAAGTTGTAACCTATCAAAAGATAGGAAATTCTCTCAACAATCCAAATATCCAATTAATTTTTTTATATCTTTTATAGTTTTCAATATACAGGGGAAATACAAAATTTTTGTTAAAATTTGAAATTCCCTCGTAACTTTTTTATTAATTATCGTATAATTAACTATAACTTTATAACTTTTATAGTTTTCAAAAAACGGGGGAAATACCAAATTTTTGTTAAAATTTGTAAATCCCTCGTAACTTTTTTATTAATTAACGTACAGAAAGTTGTAACCTATCAAAAGGTAGGAAATTTTCTCAGCAATACAAATTTCCGATTAGTCTTTTTATATCTTTTATAGTTTTCAATATACGGGGAAATACAAAATTTTTGTTAAAATTTGTAAATCCCTCGTAACTTTTTTATTAATTAACGTACAAAAATTTATAACCTATCAAACGAAAGTATTTTTTTCTAAAAATCCAAAATTCCAATTAGTTTTTTTATATCTTTTATAGTTTTCATAATTCGGGAAAAATACAAAATTTTTGTTAAAATTTGTAATTCCCTCGTAACTTTTTTATTAATCAACGTACAAAAAGTTATAACTATCAAAAGAAAGGAAGTTTTTTTATAAATCCAAAATTCCAATTAATTTTTGTATAAAAGGTATAGTTTTCAAAAAACGGGGGAAATACCAACTTTTTGTTAAAATTTGTAAATCCCTCGTAACTGTTTTTTTAATTAAAGTACAAAAAGTTATAACCTATCAAAAGAAAGGAAATTTGCCCAGCAACCCAAATTTCTAATTAATTTTTTTTATCTTTTATAGTTTTCAATATACGGGGGAAATACAAAATTTTTGTTAAAATTTGTAATTCCCTCGTAACTTTTTTATTATTTACCGTACAAAAAGTTATAACCTATCAAAAGATAGGAAATTCTCTTAGCAATCCAAATATCCAATTAATTTTTTTATATCTTTTATAGTTTTTAATATACGGGGCAAATACAAAATTTTTGTTAAAATTTGAAATTCCTTTTTAACTTTCTTATTAATTACCGTACAAAAAGTTATAACCTATTAAAAGATAGGAAATTTTCTTAGCAATCCAAATTTCCGATTAGTCTTTTTATATCTTTTATAGTTTTTAATATACGGGGGAAATACAAAATTTTTGTTAAAATTTGTAATTCCCTTGTAACTTTTTTATTAATTACCGTACAAAAAGTTATAACCTATTAGACGAAAGGAATTTTTTTTTAAAATCCAAAATTCCAATTAGTTTTTTTAAATCTTTTATAGTTTTCATAATTCGGAAAAAAATACAAAATTTTTGTTAAAATTTGTAATTCCCTCGTAACTCTTTTATTAATTAACGTACAAATAGTTATAACTATCAAAAGAAAGGAAATTTTTTTATAAATCCAAAATTCCAATTAATTTTTTTATATCTTTTATAGTTTTCAATATACGGGGGAAATACAAAATTTTTGTTAAAAATTTGTAATTCCTTTGTAACTTTTTTATTAATTAACGTACAAGAAGTTATAACCTATCAAACGAAAGGAAATTTTTTTTAAAAATTTAAAATTCCAATTAATTTTTTATATCTTTTATAGTTTTCAAAAAACGGGGAAATACCAAATTTTTGTTAAAATTTGTAAATCCCTCGTAACTTTTTTATTAATTAACGTACAGAAAGTTGTAACCTATCAAAAGATAGGAAATTTTCTCAGCAATACAAATTTCCAATTAGTCTTTTTATATCTTTTATAGTTTTCAATATACGGGGGAAATACAAAATTTTTGTTAAAATTTGTAAATCCCTCGTAACTTTTTTATTAATTAACGTACAAAAAGTTATAACCTATCAAAAGATAGGAAATTTTCTCAAGAATCCAAATTTTCAATTAATTTTTTTATATCTTTTATAATTTTCAATATACGGGCGAAATACAAAATTTTTGTTAAAATTTGTAAATCCCTTGTATTTTTTTTATTAATTAACGTACAAAAAGTTATAACCTATCAAAAAAAAGGAAATTTGCTCAGCAATCCAAATTTCTAATTAGTTTTTTTTATCTTTTATAGTTTTAATATACGGGGAAATACAAAATTTTTGTTAAAATTTGTAAATCCCTCGTAACTTTTTTATTAATTAACGTACAAAAAGTTATAACCTATCAAACGAAAGGATTTTTTTTTAAAAATCCAAAATTCCAATTAGTTTTTTTATATCTTTTATAGTTTTCATAATTTGGGAAAAATACAAAATTTTTGTTAAAATTTGTAATTCCCTCGTAACTTTTTTATTAATTAACGTACAAAAAGTTATAACTATCAAAAGAAGGGAAATTTTTTTTATAAAATCCAAAATTCCAATTAGTCTTTTTATATCTTTTATAGTTTTCAATATACGGAGGAAATACAAAATTTTTGTTAAAATTTGTAAATCCCTCGTAACTTTTTTATTAATTAACGTACAAAAAGTTATAACCTATCAAAAGGAAGGAAATTTTTTTAAAAATCAAAAATTCCAATTAATTTTTTTATATCTTTTATCGTTTTTAAGAAACGGGGAAAATACCCAATTTTTGTTAAAATTTGTAAATCCCTCGTAACTTTTTGTAACCTATCAAACGAAAGGAAATTTTTTAAAAAATCCAAAATTCCAATTAATTTTTTTATATCTTTTATAGTTTTCAAAAAACGGGGGAAATACCAAATTTTTGGTAAAATTTGTAAATCCCTCGTAACTTTTTTTATTAATTAACGTACAGAAAGTTGTAACCTATCAAAAGATAGGAAATTTTCTCAGCAATACAAATTTCCGATTAATCTTTTTATATCTTTTTATAGTTTTCAATATACGTGGGGAAATACAAAATTTTTGTTAAAATTTGTAAATCCCTCGTAACTTTTTTATTAATTAACGTACAAAAAGTTATAACCTATCAAACGAAAGGAATTTTTTTTTAAAAATGCAAAATTCCAATTAGTTTTTTTATATCTTTTATAGTTTTCATAATTCGGGAAAAATACAAAATTGTTGTTAAAATTTGTAATTCCCTCGTAACTTTTTATTAATTAACGTACAAAAGTTATAACTATCAAAAGAAAGGAAATTTTTTTATAAATCCAAAATTCCAATTAATTTTTTTATATCTTTTATAGTTTTCAATATACGGGGGAAATACCAAATTTTTGTTAAAATTTGTAAATCCCTCGTAACTTGTTTATTAATTAACGTACAGAAAGTTATAGCCTATTAAAAGATAGAAAATTTTCTTAAAAATTCAAAATTCCAATTAGTTTTTTCATATCTTTTATAGTTTTCAATATACGGGGGAAATACAAAATTTTTGTTAAAATTTGTAATTCCCTTGTAACTTTTTTATTAATTACCGTACAAAAAGTTATAACCTATTAAAAGAAAGGAAATTTTTTTAAAAATCCAAAATTCCAATTAATTTTTTTATATCTTTTATAGTTTTCAAAAAATGGGGGAAATACCAAATTTTTGTTAAAATTTGTAAATCCCTCGTAACTTTATTATTAATTAACGTAGAGAAAGTTGTAACCTATCAAAAGATAGGAAATTTTCTTAAAAATCCAAAATTCCAATTAGTTCTTTCATATCTTTTATAGTTTTCAATATACGGGGGAAATACAAAATTTTTGTTAAAATTTGTAATTCCCTCGTAATTTTTTTATTAAATAACGTACAAAAAGTTATAACCTATCAAAGATAGGAAATTTTTCTCAAGAATCCAAATTTTTCAATTAATTTTTTATATATCTTTTATAGTTTTTAATATACGGGGGAAATCCAAAATTTTTGTTAAAGTTTGTAATTCCCTCGTAACTATTTTATTCATTACCGTACAAAAAGTTATAACGTATCAAAAGATCGGAAATTTTCTCAGCAATACAAAATTCCGATTAGTCTTTTATATATCTTTTATAGTTTTCAAATATACGGGGGAAATACAAATTTTTGTTACAATTTGTAAATCCTTCGTAACTTTTTATTAATTAACGTACAAAAGTTATAACCTATTAAAAGAAAGGAAATTTTTTAAAAATCCAAAAATTCCAATTAATTTTTTTATATCTTTTATAGTTTTCAAAAAATGGGGGAAATACCAATTTTTGTTAAAATTTGTAAATCCCTCGTAACTTTATTATTAAATAACGTAGAGAAAGTTGTAACCTATCAAAAGATAGGAAATTTTCTTAAAATCCAAAATTCCCAATTAGTTCTTTCATATCTTTTATAGTTTTCAATATACGGGGGAAATACAAATTTTTGTTATAATTTGTAATTCCCTCGTAATTTTTTTATTAAATAACGTACAAAAAGTTATAACCTATCAAAAGATAGGAAATTTTCTCAAGAATCCAAATTTTCAATTAATTTTTTATATCTTTTATAGTTTTTAATATACGGGGGAAATCCAAAATTTTTGTTAAAGTTTGTAATTCCCTCGTAACTATTTTATTAATTACCGTACAAAAAGTTGTAACCTATCAAAAAGATCGGAAATTTTCTCAGCAATACAAATTTCCGAGTTAGTCTTTTTATATCTGTTATAGTTTTCAATATACGGGGGAAATACAAAATTTTTGTTACAATTTGTAAATCCATCGTAACTTTTTTATTAATTAACGTACAAAAAGTTATAACATATCAAAGAAAGGAAATTTTTTAAAAATCAAAAATTCCACTCAATTTTTTTATATCTTTAATCGGTTTTAAAAAACGGGGGAAATACCAACCTTTTTGTTAAAATTTGTAAATCCCTCGTAACTGTTTTTTTTAATTAAAGTACAAAAAGTTATAACCTATCAAAAGAAAGGAAATTTGCTCAGCAACCCAAATTTCTAATAATTTTTTTTATCTTTTATAGTTTTCAATATACGGGGGGAAATACAAAATTTTTGTTAAAATTTGTTAATTCCCTCGTAACTTTTTTATTATTTACCGTACAAAAAGTTATAACCTATCAAAAGATAGGAAATTCTCTTAACATCCAAATATCCAATTAATTTTTTTATATCTTTATAGTTTTCAATATACGGGAAAAATACAAAATTTTTGATAAAAATTTGTAAATCCCTCGTAACTTTTTTATTAATTAACGCATAAAAAGTTATAACCTATCGAAAGAAAGGAAATGTTTTTAAAAATCCAAAATTCCAATTAATTTTTTTATATCTTTTATCGTTTTTAAAAAACGGGGGAAATACCAAATTTTTGTTAAAATTTGTAAATCCCTCGTAACTTTTTATTAAATAACGTACAAAAAGTTATAACCTATTAAAAGAAAGGAAATTTTCTTAGAAATCCAAAATTCCAATTATTTTTTTTTATATCTTTTATAGTTTTCAATATACGGGGGAAATACCAAATTTTTGTTAAAATTTGTAATTCCCTCGTAACTTTTTTATTAATTACCGCACAAAAAGTTATAACCTATCAAAAGATAGGAAATTTTCTCAAGAATCCAAATTTTCAATTAATTTTTTTTATATCTTTTATAATTTTCAATATACGGGCGAAATACAAAATTTTTGTTAAAATTTGTAAATCCTTGTATTTTTTTTATTAATTAACGTACAAAAAGTTATAAATCTATCAAAAAAAAGGAAATTTTTTTAAAAATTTAAAATTCCAATTAATTTTTTTATATCTTTTATAGTTTTCAAAAAACGGGGCAAATACCAAATTTTTGTTAAAATTTGTAAACCCTCGTAACTTTTTTATTAATTACGTACAGAAAGTTGTAACCTATTAAAAAGATTGGAAATTTTCTCAGCAATACAAAATTTCCAATTATCTTTTTATATCTTTTATAGTTTTTAATATACGGGGAAATACAAAATTTTTGTTTAAAATTTGTAATTCCCTTGTAACTTTTTTATTAATTACCGTACAAAAAGTTATAACCTATTAGACGAAAGGAATTTTTTTTTAAAATCCAAAATTCCAATTAGTTTTTTAAATCTTTTATAGTTTTCATTAATTCGGAAAAAATACAAAATTTTTGTTAAAATTTGTAATTCCCTCGTAACTCTTTTATTAATTAACGTACAAATAGTTATAACTATCAAAAGAAAGGAAATTTTTTTATAAATCCAAAATTCCAATTAATTTTTTTATATCTTTTTATAGTTTTCAATATACGGGGGAAATACAAAATTTTTGTTAAAATTTGTAATTCCTTTGTAACTTTTTTATTAATTAACGTACAAGAAGTTATAACCTATCAAACGAAAGGAAAATTTTTTTAAAAATTTAAAATTCCAATTATTTTTTTATATCTTTTATAGTTTTCAAAAACGGGGGAAATACCAAATTTTTGTTAAAATTTGTAAATCCCTCGTAACTTTTTTATTAATTAACGTACAGAAAGTTGTAACCTATCAAAAGATAGGAAATTTTCTTAGCAATCCAAATTTCCGATTAGTCTTTTTATATCTTTATAGTTTTCAATATACGGGAAAAATACAAAATTTTTGATAAAAAATTTGTAAATCCCTCGTAACTTTTTTATTAATTAACGCATAAAAAGTTATAACCTATCGAAAGAAAGGAAATGTTTTTAAAAATCCAAAATTCCAATTAATTTTTTTATATCTTTTATCGTTTTTAAAAAACGGGGGAAATACCAAATTTTTGTTAAAATTTGTAAATCCCTCGTAACTTTTTTATTAAATAACGTACAAAAAGTTATAACCTATTAAAAGAAAGGAAATTTTCTTAGAAATCCAAAATTCCAATTATTTTTTTTTATATCTTTTATAGTTTTCAATATACGGGGGAAATACCAAATTTTTGTTAAAATTTGTAATTCCCTCGTAACTTTTTTATTAATTACCGCACAAAAAGTTATAACCTATCAAAAGATAGGAAATTTTCTCAAGAATCCAAATTTTCAATTAATTTTTTTATATCTTTTATAATTTTCAATATACGGGCGAAATACAAAATTTTTGTTAAAATTTGTAAATCCCTTGTATTTTTTTTATTAATTAACGTACAAAAAGTTATAACCTATCAAAAAAAAGGAAATTTGCTCAGCAATCCAAATTTCTAATTAATTTTTTTTTATCTTTTATAGTTTTTAATATACGGGGGAAATACAAAATTTTTGTTAAAATTTGTAAATCCCTCGTAACTTTTTTATTAATTAACGTACAAAAAGTTATAACCTATCAAACGAAAGGAAATTTTTTTAAAAATTTAAAATTCCAATTAATTTTTTTATATCTTTTATAGTTTTCAAAAAACGGGGCAAATACCAAATTTTTGTTAAAATTTGTAAATCCCTCGTAACTTTTTTATTAATTAACGTACAGAAAGTTGTAACCTATTAAAAGATTGGAAATTTTCTCAGCAATACAAATTTCCAATTAGTCTTTTTATATCTTTTATAGTTTTTAATATACGGGGGAAATACAAAATTTTTGTTAAAATTTGTAATTCCCTTGTAACTTTTTTATTAATTACCGTACAAAAAGTTATAACCTATTAGACGAAAGGAATTTTTTTTTAAAATCCAAAATTCCAATTAGTTTTTTTAAATCTTTTATAGTTTTCATAATTCGGAAAAAATACAAAATTTTTGTTAAAATTTGTAATTCCCTCGTAACTCTTTTATTAATTAACGTACAAATAGTTATAACTATCAAAAGAAAGGAAATTTTTTTATAAATCCAAAATTCCAATTAATTTTTTTATATCTTTTATAGTTTTCAATATACGGGGGAAATACAAAATTTTTGTTAAAATTTGTAATTCCTTTGTAACTTTTTTATTAATTAACGTACAAGAAGTTATAACCTATCAAACGAAAGGAAATTTTTTTAAAAATTTAAAATTCCAATTAATTTTTTTATATCTTTTATAGTTTTCAAAAAACGGGGGAAATACCAAATTTTTGTTAAAATTTGTAAATCCCTCGTAACTTTTTTATTAATTAACGTACAGAAAGTTGTAACCTATCAAAAGATAGGAAATTTTCTCAGCAATACAAATTTCCAATTAGTCTTTTTATATCTTTTATAGTTTTCAATATACGGGGGAAATACAAAATTTTTGTTAAAATTTGTAAATCCCTCGTAACTTTTTTATTAATTAACGTACAAAAAGTTATAACCTATCAAAAGATAGGAAATTTTCTCAAGAATCCAAATTTTCAATTAATTTTTTTATATCTTTTATAATTTTCAATATACGGGCGAAATACAAAATTTTTGTTAAAATTTGTAAATCCCTTGTATTTTTTTTATTAATTAACGTACAAAAAGTTATAACCTATCAAAAAAAAGGAAATTTGCTTAGCAATCCAAATTTCTAATTAATTTTTTTTTATCTTTTATAGTTTTTAATATACGGGGGAAATACAAAATTTTTGTTAAAATTTGTAAATCCCTCGTAACTTTTTTATTAATTAACGTACAAAAAGTTATAACCTATCAAACGAAAGGATTTTTTTTTAAAAATCCAAAATTCCAATTAGTTTTTTTATATCTTTTATAGTTTTCATAATTTGGGAAAAATACAAAATTTTTGTTAAAATTTGTAATTCCCTCGTAACTTTTTTATTAATTAACGTACAAAAAGTTATAACTATCAAAAGAAGGGAAATTTTTTTATAAATCCAAAATTCCAATTAGTCTTTTTATATCTTTTATAGTTTTCAATATACGGAGGAAATACAAAATTTTTGTTAAAATTTGTAAATCCCTCGTAACTTTTTTATTAATTAACGTACAAAAAGTTATAACCTATCAAAAGGAAGGAAATTTTTTTAAAAATCAAAAATTCCAATTAATTTTTTTATATCTTTTATCGTTTTTAAGAAACGGGGAAAATACCCAATTTTTGTTAAAATTTGTAAATCCCTCGTAACTTTTTGTAACCTATCAAACGAAAGGAAATTTTTTAAAAAATCCAAAATTCCAATTAATTTTTTTATATCTTTTATAGTTTTCAAAAAACGGGGGAAATACCAAATTTTTGGTAAAATTTGTAAATCCCTCGTAACTTTTTTATTAATTAACGTACAGAAAGTTGTAACCTATCAAAAGATAGGAAATTTTCTCAGCAATACAAATTTCCGATTAATCTTTTTATATCTTTTATAGTTTTCAATATACGGGGGAAATACAAAATTTTTGTTAAAATTTGTAAATCCCTCGTAACTTTTTTATTAATTAACGTACAAAAAGTTATAACCTATCAAACGAAAGGAATTTTTTTTAAAAATGCAAAATTCCAATTAGTTTTTTTATATCTTTTATAGTTTTCATAATTCGGGAAAAATACAAAATTGTTGTTAAAATTTGTAATTCCCTCGTAACTTTTTTATTAATTAACGTACAAAAAGTTATAACTATCAAAAGAAAGGAAATTTTTTTATAAATCCAAAATTCCAATTAATTTTTTTATATCTTTTATAGTTTTCAATATACGGGGGAAATACCAAATTTTTGTTAAAATTTGTAAATCCCTCGTAACTTGTTTATTAATTAACGTACAGAAAGTTATAGCCTATTAAAAGATAGAAAATTTTCTTAAAAATTCAAAATTCCAATTAGTTTTTTCATATCTTTTATAGTTTTCAATATACGGGGGAAATACAAAATTTTTGTTAAAATTTGTAATTCCCTTGTAACTTTTTTATTAATTACCGTACAAAAAGTTATAACCTATTAAAAGAAAGGAAATTTTTTTAAAAATCCAAAATTCCAATTAATTTTTTTATATCTTTTATAGTTTTCAAAAAATGGGGGAAATACCAAATTTTTGTTAAAATTTGTAAATCCCTCGTAACTTTATTATTAATTAACGTAGAGAAAGTTGTAACCTATCAAAAGATAGGAAATTTTCTTAAAAATCCAAAATTCCAATTAGTTCTTTCATATCTTTTATAGTTTTCAATATACGGGGGAAATACAAAATTTTTGTTAAAATTTGTAATTCCCTCGTAATTTTTTTATTAAATAACGTACAAAAAGTTATAACCTATCAAAAGATAGGAAATTTTCTCAAGAATCCAAATTTTCAATTAATTTTTTTATATCTTTTATAGTTTTTAATATACGGGGGAAATCCAAAATTTTTGTTAAAGTTTGTAATTCCCTCGTAACTATTTTATTCATTACCGTACAAAAAGTTATAACGTATCAAAAGATCGGAAATTTTCTCAGCAATACAAAATTCCGATTAGTCTTTATATATCTTTTATAGTTTTCAATATACGGGGGAAATACAAATTTTTGTTACAATTTGTAAATCCTTCGTAACTTTTTTATTAATTAACGTACAAAAAGTTATAACCTATTAAAAGAAAGGAAATTTTTTTAAAAATCCAAAATTCCAATTAATTTTTTTATATCTTTTATAGTTTTCAAAAAATGGGGGAAATACCAAATTTTTGTTAAAATTTGTAAATCCCTCGTAACTTTATTATTAATTAACGTAGAGAAAGTTGTAACCTATCAAAAGATAGGAAATTTTCTTAAAAATCCAAAATTCCAATTAGTTCTTTCATATCTTTTATAGTTTTCAATATACGGGGGAAATACAAAATTTTTGTTATAATTTGTAATTCCCTCGTAATTTTTTTATTAAATAACGTACAAAAAGTTATAACCTATCAAAAGATAGGAAATTTTCTCAAGAATCCAAATTTTCAATTAATTTTTTTATATCTTTTATAGTTTTTAATATACGGGGGAAATCCAAAATTTTTGTTAAAGTTTGTAATTCCCTCGTAACTATTTTATTAATTACCGTACAAAAAGTTGTAACCTATCAAAAGATCGGAAATTTTCTCAGCAATACAAATTTCCGATTAGTCTTTTTATATCTGTTATAGTTTTCAATATACGGGGGAAATACAAAATTTTTGTTACAATTTGTAAATCCCTCGTAACTTTTTTATTAATTAACGTACAAAAAGTTATAACCTATCAAAAGAAAGGAAATTTTTTTAAAAATCAAAAATTCCACTCAATTTTTTTATATCTTTAATCGTTTTTAAAAAACGGGGGAAATACCAACTTTTTGTTAAAATTTGTAAATCCCTCGTAACTGTTTTTTTAATTAAAGTACAAAAAGTTATAACCTATCAAAAGAAAGGAAATTTGCTCAGCAACCCAAATTTCTAATTAATTTTTTTTATCTTTTATAGTTTTCAATATACGGGGGAAATACAAAATTTTTGTTAAAATTTGTAATTCCCTCGTAACTTTTTTATTATTTACCGTACAAAAAGTTATAACCTATCAAAAGATAGGAAATTCTCTTAACAATCCAAATATCCAATTAATTTTTTTATATCTTTTATAGTTTTCAATATACGGGAAAAATACAAAATTTTTGATAAAAAATTTGTAAATCCCTCGTAACTTTTTTATTAATTAACGCATAAAAAGTTATAACCTATCGAAAGAAAGGAAATGTTTTTAAAAATCCAAAATTCCAATTAATTTTTTTATATCTTTTATCGTTTTTAAAAAACGGGGGAAATACCAAATTTTTGTTAAAATTTGTAAATCCCTCGTAACTTTTTTATTAAATAACGTACAAAAAGTTATAACCTATTAAAAGAAAGGAAATTTTCTTAGAAATCCAAAATTCCAATTATTTTTTTTTATATCTTTTATAGTTTTCAATATACGGGGGAAATACCAAATTTTTGTTAAAATTTGTAATTCCCTCGTAACTTTTTTATTAATTACCGCACAAAAAGTTATAACCTATCAAAAGATAGGAAATTTTCTCAAGAATCCAAATTTTCAATTAATTTTTTTATATCTTTTATAATTTTCAATATACGGGCGAAATACAAAATTTTTGTTAAAATTTGTAAATCCCTTGTATTTTTTTTATTAATTAACGTACAAAAAGTTATAATCTATCAAAAAAAAGGAAATTTTTTTAAAAATTTAAAATTCCAATTAATTTTTTTATATCTTTTATAGTTTTCAAAAAACGGGGCAAATACCAAATTTTTGTTAAAATTTGTAAATCCCTCGTAACTTTTTTATTAATTAA
The DNA here is from genome assembly GCA_964028335.1 of Altica lythri. Taxonomy (NCBI): domain Eukaryota; kingdom Metazoa; phylum Arthropoda; class Insecta; order Coleoptera; family Chrysomelidae; genus Altica; species Altica lythri. Next base: position 171,646 of record CAXIIO010001538.1, on the reverse strand, counting down.
CGTACAGAAAGTTGTAACCTATTAAAAGATTGGAAATTTTCTCAGCAATACAAATTTCCAATTAGTCTTTTTATATCTTTTATAGTTTTTAATATACGGGGGAAATACAAAATTTTTGTTAAAATTTGTAATTCCCTTGTAACTTTTTTATTAATTACCGTACAAAAAGTTATAACCTATTAGACGAAAGGAATTTTTTTTTAAAATCCAAAATTCCAATTAGTTTTTTTAAATCTTTTATAGTTTTCATAATTCGGAAAAAATACAAAATTTTTGTTAAAATTTGTAATTCCCTCGTAACTCTTTTATTAATTAACGTACAAATAGTTATAACTATCAAAAGAAAGGAAATTTTTTTATAAATCCAAAATTCCAATTAATTTTTTTATATCTTTTATAGTTTTCAATATACGGGGGAAATACAAAATTTTTGTTAAAATTTGTAATTCCTTTGTAACTTTTTTATTAATTAACGTACAAGAAGTTATAACCTATCAAACGAAAGGAAATTTTTTTAAAAATTTAAAATTCCAATTAATTTTTTTATATCTTTTATAGTTTTCAAAAAACGGGGGAAATACCAAATTTTTGTTAAAATTTGTAAATCCCTCGTAACTTTTTTATTAATTAACGTACAGAAAGTTGTAACCTATCAAAAGATAGGAAATTTTCTTAGCAATCCAAATTTCCGATTAGTCTTTTTATATCTTTTATAGTTTTCAATATACGGGAAAAATACAAAATTTTTGATAAAAAATTTGTAAATCCCTCGTAACTTTTTTATTAATTAACGCATAAAAAGTTATAACCTATCGAAAGAAAGGAAATGTTTTTAAAAATCCAAAATTCCAATTAATTTTTTTATATCTTTTATCGTTTTTAAAAAACGGGGGAAATACCAAATTTTTGTTAAAATTTGTAAATCCCTCGTAACTTTTTTATTAAATAACGTACAAAAAGTTATAACCTATTAAAAGAAAGGAAATTTTCTTAGAAATCCAAAATTCCAATTATTTTTTTTTATATCTTTTATAGTTTTCAATATACGGGGGAAATACCAAATTTTTGTTAAAATTTGTAATTCCCTCGTAACTTTTTTATTAATTACCGCACAAAAAGTTATAACCTATCAAAAGATAGGAAATTTTCTCAAGAATCCAAATTTTCAATTAATTTTTTTATATCTTTTATAATTTTCAATATACGGGCGAAATACAAAATTTTTGTTAAAATTTGTAAATCCCTTGTATTTTTTTTATTAATTAACGTACAAAAAGTTATAACCTATCAAAAAAAAGGAAATTTGCTCAGCAATCCAAATTTCTAATTAATTTTTTTTTATCTTTTATAGTTTTTAATATACGGGGGAAATACAAAATTTTTGTTAAAATTTGTAAATCCCTCGTAACTTTTTTATTAATTAACGTACAAAAAGTTATAACCTATCAAACGAAAGGAAATTTTTTTAAAAATTTAAAATTCCAATTAATTTTTTTATATCTTTTATAGTTTTCAAAAAACGGGGCAAATACCAAATTTTTGTTAAAATTTGTAAATCCCTCGTAACTTTTTTATTAATTAACGTACAGAAAGTTGTAACCTATTAAAAGATTGGAAATTTTCTCAGCAATACAAATTTCCAATTAGTCTTTTTATATCTTTTATAGTTTTTAATATACGGGGGAAATACAAAATTTTTGTTAAAATTTGTAATTCCCTTGTAACTTTTTTATTAATTACCGTACAAAAAGTTATAACCTATTAGACGAAAGGAATTTTTTTTTAAAATCCAAAATTCCAATTAGTTTTTTTAAATCTTTTATAGTTTTCATAATTCGGAAAAAATACAAAATTTTTGTTAAAATTTGTAATTCCCTCGTAACTCTTTTATTAATTAACGTACAAATAGTTATAACTATCAAAAGAAAGGAAATTTTTTTATAAATCCAAAATTCCAATTAATTTTTTTATATCTTTTATAGTTTTCAATATACGGGGGAAATACAAAATTTTTGTTAAAATTTGTAATTCCTTTGTAACTTTTTTATTAATTAACGTACAAGAAGTTATAACCTATCAAACGAAAGGAAATTTTTTTAAAAATTTAAAATTCCAATTAATTTTTTTATATCTTTTATAGTTTTCAAAAAACGGGGGAAATACCAAATTTTTGTTAAAATTTGTAAATCCCTCGTAACTTTTTTATTAATTAACGTACAGAAAGTTGTAACCTATCAAAAGATAGGAAATTTTCTCAGCAATACAAATTTCCAATTAGTCTTTTTATATCTTTTATAGTTTTCAATATACGGGGGAAATACAAAATTTTTGTTAAAATTTGTAAATCCCTCGTAACTTTTTTATTAATTAACGTACAAAAAGTTATAACCTATCAAAAGATAGGAAATTTTCTCAAGAATCCAAATTTTCAATTAATTTTTTTATATCTTTTATAATTTTCAATATACGGGCGAAATACAAAATTTTTGTTAAAATTTGTAAATCCCTTGTATTTTTTTTATTAATTAACGTACAAAAAGTTATAACCTATCAAAAAAAAGGAAATTTGCTTAGCAATCCAAATTTCTAATTAATTTTTTTTTATCTTTTATAGTTTTTAATATACGGGGGAAATACAAAATTTTTGTTAAAATTTGTAAATCCCTCGTAACTTTTTTATTAATTAACGTACAAAAAGTTATAACCTATCAAACGAAAGGATTTTTTTTTAAAAATCCAAAATTCCAATTAGTTTTTTTATATCTTTTATAGTTTTCATAATTTGGGAAAAATACAAAATTTTTGTTAAAATTTGTAATTCCCTCGTAACTTTTTTATTAATTAACGTACAAAAAGTTATAACTATCAAAAGAAAGGAAATTTTTTTATAAATCCAAAATTCCAATTAGTCTTTTTATATCTTTTATAGTTTTCAATATACGGAGGAAATACAAAATTTTTGTTAAAATTTGTAAATCCCTCGTAACTTTTTTATTAATTAACGTACAAAAAGTTATAACCTATCAAAAGAAAGGAAATTTTTTTAAAAATCAAAAATTCCAATTAATTTTTTTATATCTTTTATCGTTTTTAAGAAACGGGGAAAATACCCAATTTTTGTTAAAATTTGTAAATTACTCGTAACTTTTTGTAACCTATCAAACGAAAGGAAATTTTTTAAAAAATCCAAAATTCCAATTAATTTTTTTATATCTTTTATAGTTTTCAAAAAACGGGGGAAATACCAAATTTTTGGTAAAATTTGTAAATCCCTCGTAACTTTTTTATTAATTAACGTACAGAAAGTTGTAACCTATCAAAAGATAGGAAATTTTCTCAGCAATACAAATTTCCGATTAATCTTTTTATATCTTTTATAGTTTTCAATATACGGGGGAAATACAAAATTTTTGTTAAAATTTGTAAATCCCTCGTAACTTTTTTATTAATTAACGTACAAAAAGTTATAACCTATCAAACGAAAGGAATTTTTTTTAAAAATGCAAAATTCCAATTAGTTTTTTTATATCTTTTATAGTTTTCATAATTCGGGAAAAATACAAAATTGTTGTTAAAATTTGTAATTCCCTCGTAACTTTTTTATTAATTAACGTACAAAAAGTTATAACTATCAAAAGAAAGGAAATTTTTTTATAAATCCAAAATTCCAATTAATTTTTTTATATCTTTTATAGTTTTCAATATACGGGGGAAATACCAAATTTTTGTTAAAATTTGTAAATCCCTCGTAACTTGTTTATTAATTAACGTACAGAAAGTTATAGCCTATTAAAAGATAGAAAATTTTCTTAAAAATTTAAAATTCCAATTAGTTTTTTCATATCTTTTATAGTTTTCAATATACGGGGGAAATACAAAATTTTTGTTAAAATTTGTAATTCCCTTGTAACTTTTTTATTAATTACCGTACAAAAAGTTATAACCTATTAAAAGAAAGGAAATTTTTTTAAAAATCCAAAATTCCAATTAATTTTTTTATATCTTTTATAGTTTTCAAAAAACAGGGGAAATACCAAATTTTTGTTAAAATTTGTAAATCCCTCGTAACTTTATTATTAATTAACGTAGAGAAAGTTGTAACCTATCAAAAGATAGGAAATTTTCTTAAAAATCCAAAATTCCAATTAGTTCTTTCATATCTTTTATAGTTTTCAATATACGGGGGAAATACAAAATTTTTGTTAAAATTTGTAATTCCCTCGTAATTTTTTTATTAAATAACGTACAAAAAGTTATAACCTATCAAAAGATAGGAAATTTTCTCAAGAATCCAAATTTTCAATTAATTTTTTTATATCTTTTATAGTTTTTAATATACGGGGGAAATCCAAAATTTTTGTTAAAGTTTGTAATTCCCTCGTAACTATTTTATTAATTACCGTACAAAAAGTTATAACGTATCAAAAGATCGGAAATTTTCTCAGCAATACAAAATTCCGATTAGTCTTTATATATCTTTTATAGTTTTCAATATACGGGGGAAATACAAATTTTTGTTACAATTTGTAAATCCTTCGTAACTTTTTTATTAATTAACGTACAAAAAGTTATTACCTATTAAAAGAAAGGAAATTTTTTTAAAAATCCAAAATTCCAATTAATTTTTTTATATCTTTTATAGTTTTCAAAAAATGGGGGAAATACCAAATTTTTGTTAAAATTTGTAAATCCCTCGTAACTTTATTATTAATTAACGTAGAGAAAGTTGTAACCTATCAAAAGATAGGAAATTTTCTTAAAAATCCAAAATTCCAATTAGTTCTTTCATATCTTTTATAGTTTTCAATATACGGGGGAAATACAAAATTTTTGTTAAAATTTGTAATTCCCTCGTAATTTTTTTATTAAATAACGTACAAAAAGTTATAACCTATCAAAAGATAGGAAATTTTCTCAAGAATCCAAATTTTTAATTAATTTTTTTATATCTTTTATAGTTTTTAATATACGGGGGAAATCCAAAATTTTTGTTAAAGTTTGTAATTCCCTCGTAACTATTTTATTAATTACCGTACAAAAAGTTATAACGTATCAAAAGATCGGAAATTTTCTCAGCAATACAAAATTCCGATTAGTCTTTATATATCTTTTATAGTTTTCAATATACGGGGGAAATACAAATTTTTGTTACAATTTGTAAATCCTTCGTAACTTTTTTATTAATTAACGTACAAAAAGTTATTACCTATTAAAAGAAAGGAAATTTTTTTAAAAATCCAAAATTCCAATTAATTTTTTTATATCTTTTATAGTTTTCAAAAAATGGGGGAAATACCAAATTTTTGTTAAAATTTGTAAATCCCTCGTAACTTTATTATTAATTAACGTAGAGAAAGTTGTAACCTATCAAAAGATAGGAAATTTTCTTAAAAATCCAAAATTCCAATTAGTTCTTTCATATCTTTTATAGTTTTCAATATACGGGGGAAATACAAAATTTTTGTTATAATTTGTAATTCCCTCGTAATTTTTTTATTAAATAACGTACAAAAAGTTATAACCTATCAAAAGAGGAAATTTTCTCAAGAATCCAAATTTTCAATTAATTTTTTTATATCTTTTATAGTTTTTAATATACGGGGGAAATCCAAAATTTTTGTTAAAGTTTGTAATTCCCTCGTAACTATTTTATTAATTACCGTACAAAAAGTTCTAACCTATCAAAAGATCGGAAATTTTCTCAGCAATACAAATTTCCGATTAGTCTTTTTATATCTGTTATAGTTTTCAATATACGGGGGAAATACAAAATTTTTGTTACAATTTGTAAATCCCTCGTAACTTTTTTATTAATTAACGTACAAAAAGTTATAACCTATCAAAAGAAAGGAAATTTTTTTAAAAATCAAAAATTCCAATCAATTTTTTTATATCTTTAATCGTTTTTAAAAAACGGGGAAAATACCCAATTTTTGTTAAAATTTGTAAATCCCTCGTAACTTTTTTATTAATTAACGTACAGAAAGTTGTAACCTATCAAAAGATAAGAAATTTTCTTATAAATCCAAAATTCCAATTAGTTCTTTCATATCTTTTTTAGTTTTCAATATACGGGGGAAATACCAAATTTTTGTTAAAATTTGTAATTCCCTCGTAACTTTTTTATTAATTAACGTACAAAAAGTTATAACCTATCAAACGAAAGGAAATTTTTTTTAAAATTTAAAATTCCAATTAATTTTTTTATATCTTTTATAGTTTTCAAAAAACGGGGGAAATACCAAATTTTTGTTAAAATTTGTAAATCCCTCGTAACTTTTTTATTAATTAACGTACAGAAAGTTGTAACCTATCAAAAGATAGGCAATTTTCTCAGCAATACAAATTTCCGATTAGTCTTTTTATATCTTTTATAGTTTTCAATATACGGGGGAAATATAAAATTTTTGTTAAAATTTGTAAATCCCTCGTAACTTTTTTATTAATTAACGTACAAAAAGTTATAACCTATCAATCGAAAGAAATTTTTTTTAAAAATCCAAAATTCCAATTAGTTTTTTTATATCTTTTATAGTTTTCATAATTCGGGAAAAATACAAAAATTTTGTTAAAATTTGTAATTCCCTCGTAACTTTTTCATTAATTAACGTACAAAAAGTTATAACTATCGAAAGAAAGGAAAGTTTTTTATAAATCCAAAATTCCAATTAATTTTTTTATATCTTTTATAGTTTTCAATATACGGGGGAAATCCAAAATTTTTGTTAAAGTTAGTAATTCCCTCGTAACTTTTTGATTAGTTAACGTACGGAAAGTTGTAACCTATCAAAAGATAGGAAATTTTCTTAAAACTCCAAAATTCCAATTAGTTCTTTCATATCTTTTATAGTTTTCAATATACGGGGGCAATAGAAAATTTTTGTTAAAATTTGTAATTCCCTCGTAACTTTTTTTTTAATTAACGTACAAAAAGTTAGAACCTATCAAAAGATAGGAAATTGTCTCAGCAATACAAATTTCCGATTAGTCTTTTTATATCTTTTATAGTTTTCAATATACGGGGGAAATACAAAATTTTTGTTAAAATTTGTAAATCCCTCGTAACTTTTTTATTAATTTACGTACAAAAAGTTATAACCTATCAAACGATAGAAATTTTTTTTTAAAATCCAAAATTCCAATTAGTTTTTTTATATCTTTTATAGTTTTCATAATTCGGGAAAAATACAAAATTTTTGTTAAAATTTGTAATTCCCTCGTAACTTTTTATTAATTAACGTACAAAAAGTTTTAACTATCGAAAGAAAGGAAATTTTTTTATAAATCCAAAATTCCAATTAATTTTTTTATATCTTTTATAGTTTTCAATATACGGGGGAAACACCAAATTTTTGTTAAAATTTGTAAATCCCTCGTAACTTGTTTATTAATTTACGTACAAAAAGTTGTAACCTATTAAAAGATAGAAAATTTTCTTCAAAATTCAAAATTCCAATTAGTTTTTTTATATCTTTTATAGTTTTCAATATACAGGGGAAATACAAAATTTTTGTTAAAATTTGTAATTCCCTTGTAACTTTTTTATTAATTACCGTACAAAAAGTTAAAACCTATTAAAAGAAAGGAAATTTTTTTAAAAATCCAAAATTACAATTAATTTTTTTATATCTTTTATAGTTTTCAAAAAACGGGGGAAATACCAAATTTTTGTTAAAATTTGTAAATCCCTCGTAACTTTTTTATTAATTAACGTAGAGAAAGTTGTAACCTATCAAAAGATAGGAAATTTTCTTAAAAATCCAAAATTCCAATTAGTCCTTTCATATCTTTTATAGTTTTCAATATACGGGGGAAATACAAAATTTTTGTTAAAATTTGTAATTCCCTCGTAACTTTTTTATTAATTACCGTAAAAAAAGTTATAACCTATAATAAGATAGGAAATTTTCTCAAGAATCCAAATTTTCAATTAATTTTTTTATATCTTTTATAGTTTTCAATATACGGGCGAAATACAAAATTTTTGTTAAAATTTGTAATTTCCTCGTAACTTTTTTATTATTTACCGTACAAAAAGTTATAACCTATCAAAAGATAGGAAATTCTCTCAACAATCCGAATATCCAATTAATTTTTTTATATCTTTTATAGTTTTCAAAAAACGGGGGAAATACAAAATTTTTGTTAAAATTTGTAATTCCTTCGTAACTGTTTTTTTAATTAAAGTACAAAAAGTTATAACCTATCAAAAAATAGGAAATTTTCTCAAGAATGCAAATTTTCAATTAATTTTTTTTTTATCTTTTATAGTTTTCAATATACGGGGGAAATACAAAATTTTTGTTAAAATTTGTAATTCCCTCGTAACTTTTTTATTATTTACCGTACAAAAAGTTATAACCTATCAAAACATATGAAATTCTCTTAACAATCCAAATATCCGATTAATTTTTTTATATCTTTTATAGTTTTTAATATACGGGGAAAACACAAAATTTTTGTTAAAATTTGAAATTCCTTTGTAACTTTTTTATTAATTACCGTACAAAAAGTTATAACCTATTAAAAGATAGGAAATTTTCTTAGCAATCCAAATCTCCGATTAGTCTTTTTATATCTTTTATAGTTTTTAATATACGGGGAAAATACAAAAATTTTGATAAAAAATTTGTAAATCCCTCGTAACTTTTTTATTAATTAACGTATAAAAAGTAATAACCTATCGAAAGAAGGGAAATGTTTTTAAAAATCCAAAATTCCAATTAATTTTTTTATATCTTTTATCGTTTTTAAAAAACGGGGGAAATACCAAATTTTTGTTAAAATTTGTAAATCCCTCGTAACTTTTTTATTAATTAACGTACAGAAAGTTGTAACCTATCAAAAGATAGGAAATTTTTTTAAAAATCCAAAATTCCGATTAGTTCTTTCATATTTTTTATAGTTTTCAATATACGGGGGAAATACCAAATTTTTGTTAAAATTTGTAATTCCCTCGTAACTTTTTTATTAAATAACGTACAAAAAGTTATAACCTATCAAAAGAAAGGATATTTTTTTCGAAATCCAAAATTCCAATTATTTTTTTTATATCTTTTATAGTTTTCAATATACGGGGGAAATACCAAATTTTTGTTAAAATTTGTAATTCCCTCGTAACTTTTTTATTAATTACCGCACAAAAAGTTATAACCTATCAAAAGATAGGAAATTTTCTCAAGAATCCAAATTTTCAATTAATTTTTTTATATCTTTTATAGTTTTCAATATACGGGCGAAATACAAAATTTTTGAAATTTGTAAATCGCTTGTATTTTTTTTATTAATTAACGTACAAAAAGTTATAACCTATCAAAAGAAAGGAAATTTGCTCAGCAATCCAAATTTCTAATTAATTTTTTTTTATCCTTTATAGTTTTTAATATACGGAAGAAATACAAAATTTTTGTTAAAATTTGTAATTCCCTCGTAACTTTTTTATTATTTACCGTACAAAAAGTTATAACCTATCAAAAGATAGGAAATTCTCTCAACAATCCAAATATCCAATTAATTTTTTTATATCTTTTATAGTTTTCAATATACGGGGGAAATACCCAATTTTTTATAGTTTTCAATATACGGGGGAAATACAAAATTTTTGTTAAAATTTGTAATTTCCTCGTAACTTTTTTATTATTTACCGTACAAAAAGTTATAACCTATCAAAAGATAGGAAATTTTCTTAGCAATCCAAATTTCCGATTAGTCTTTTTATATCTTTTATAGTTTTCAATATACGGGGGAAATACAAAATTTTTGTTAAAATTTGTAAATCCTTTGTAACTTTTTTATTAATTAACGTACAAAAAGTTATAACCTATTAAACGAAAGGAATTTTTTTTTAAAATCCAAAATTCCAATAAGTTTTCTTATATCTTTTATAGTTTTCATTATTCGGGAAAAATACAAAATTTTTGTTAAAATTTGTAATTCCCTCGTAACTTTTTTATTAATTAACGTACAAAAAGTTATAATTATCAAAAGAAAGGAAATTTTTTTATAAATCCAAAATTCCAATTAATTTTTTTATATCTTCTATAGTTTTCAATATACGGGCGAAATACAAAATTTTTGTTAAAATTTGAAATTCCCTCGTAACTTTTTTATTAATTACCGTACAAAAAGTTATAACCTATTAAAAGATAGGAAATTTTCTTAGCAATCCAAATTTCCGATTAGTCTTTTTATATCTTTTATAGTTTTCAATATACGGGGGAAATACAAAATTTTTGTTAAAATTTGTAAATCCTTTGTAACTTTTTTATTAATTAACGTACAAAAAGTTATAACCTATTAAACGAAAGGAATTTTTTTTTAAAATCCAAAATTCCAATAAGTTTTCTTATATCTTTTATAGTTTTCATTATTCGGGAAAAATACAAAATTTTTGTTAAAATTTGTAATTCCCTCGTAACTTTTTTATTAATTAACGTACAAAAAGTTATAATTATCAAAAGAAAGGAAATTTTTTTATAAATCCAAAATTCCAATTAATTTTTTTATATCTTTTATAGTTTTCAAAAAACGGGGGAAATACCAAATTTTTGTTAAAATTTGAAAATCCCTTGTAACTTTTTTATTAATTAACGTACAAAAAGTTATAACCTATCAAACGAAAGGAAATTTTTTTAAAAATTTAAAATTCCAATTAATTTTTTTATATCTTTTATAGTTTTCAAAAAACGGGGGAAATACCAAATTTTTGTTAAAATTTGTAAATTCCTCGTAACTTTTTTATTAATTAACGTACAGAAAGTTGTAACCTATCAAAAGATAGGAAATTTTCTCAGCAATACAAATATCCAATTAGTCTTTTTATATCTTTTATAGTTTTCAATATACGGGAAATACAAAATTTTGGTTAAAATTTGTAAATCCCTCGTAACTTTTTTATTAATTAACGTACAAAAAGTTATAACCTATTAAACGAAAGGAATTTTTTTAAAAATCCGAAATTCCAATTAATTTTTTTATATCTTTTATAGATTTCATAATTCGGGAAAAATACAAAATTTTTGTTAAAATTTGTAATTCCCTCGTAACTTTTTTATTAATTAACGTACAAAAAGTTATAACTATCAAAAGAAAGGAAATTTTTTTATACATCCAAAATTCCAATTAGTCTTTTTATATCTTTTATAGTTTTCAATATACGGGGGAAATACAAAATTTTTGTTAAAATTTGTAAATCCCTCGTAACTTTTTTATTAATTAACGTACAAAAAGTTATAACCTATCAAAAGAAAGGAAATTTTTTTAAAAATCAAAAATTCCAATTAGTTTTTTTATATCTTTTATCGTTTTTAAAAAACGGGGGAAATACCCATTTTTGTTAAAATTTGTAAATCCCTCGTAACTTTTTTATTAATTAACGTACAGAAAGTTGTAACCTATCAAAAGATAGAAAATTTTCTTATAAATCCAAAATTCCAATTAGTTCTTTCATATCTTTTATAGTTTTCAATATACGGGGGAAATACCAAATTTTTGTTAAAATTTGTCATTCCCTCGTAACTTTTTTATTAAATAACGTACAAAAAGTTATAACCTATCAAAAGAAATGAAATTTTTTTAGAAATCCAAAATTCCAATTATTTTTTTTATATCTTTTATAGTTTTCAATATACGGGGGAAATACCAAATTTTTGTTAAAATTTGTAATTCCCTCGTAACTTTTTTATTAATTACCGTACAAAAAGTTATAACCTATTAAAAGATAGGAAATTTTCTTAGCAATCCAAGTTTCCGATAAGTCTTTTTATATCTCTTATAGTTTTCAATTAACGTACAGAAAGTTGTAACCTATCAAAAGATTTGAAATTTTCTCAGCAATACAAATTTCCAATTAGTCTTTTTATATCTTTTATAGTTTTTAATATACGGGGGAAATACAAAATTTTTGTTAAAATTTGTAATTCCCTTGTAACTTTTTTATTAATTACCGTACAAAAAGTTATAACCTATTAAACGAAAGGAATTTTTTTTAAAAATCCAAAATTCCAATTAGTTTTTTTATATCTTTTATAGTTTTCAATATACGGGGGAAATACAAAAATTTTGTTAAAATTTGTAAATCCTTCGTAACTTGTTTATTAATTAACGTACAGAAAGTTATAACCTATTAAAAGATAGAAAATTTTCTTAAAAATTCAAAATTCCAATTAGTTTTTTCATCTTTTATAGTTTTCAATATACGGGGGAAATACAAAATTTTTGTTAAAATTTGTAATTTCCTCGTAACTTTTTTATTATTTACCGTACAAAAAGTTATAACCTATCAAAAGATAGGAAATTCTTTCAACAATCCAAATATTCAATTAATTTTTTTATATCTTTTATAGTTTTCAATATACGGGCGAAATACAAAATTTTTGTTAAAATTTGAAATTCCCTCGTAACTTTTTTATTAATTACCGTACAAAAAGTTATAACCTATTAAAAGATAGGAAATTTTCTTAGCAATCCAAATTTCCGATTAGTCTTTTTATATCTTTTATAGTTTTCAATATACGGGGGAAATACAAAATTTTTGTTAAAATTTGTAAATCCCTCGTAACTTTTTTATTAATTAACGTACAAAAAGTTATAACCTATTAAACGTAAGGAATTTTTTTTTTAAAATCCAAAATTCCAACAAGTTTTCTTATATCTTTTATAGTTTTCATAATTCGGGAAAAATACAAAATTTTTGTTAAAATTTGTAATTCCCTCGTAACTTTTTTATTAATTAACGTACAAAAAGTTATAACTATCAAAAGAAAGGAAATTTTTTTATAAATCCAAAATTCCAATTAATTTTTTTATATCTTTTATAGTTTTTAATATACGGGGGAAATACAAAATTTTTGTTAAAATTTGTAATTCCCTCGTCACTTTTTTATTAATTACCGTACAAAAAGTTATTGTAGGGTTCCTCTGAAGATCCCACACACACTTTGCAGCGCCCCTCATTTAGAGCATGTCTTCTCCTTGGGATGCACTGCCTCTCTTATGGGAGAATAAAACTCTTGTGGCTAATTTTATGCTTTCAGTATATTACTGTATACAAATTAACTGGTTTATGAAAATCATACAATATAAGTACAATAAATTTTTTTTTGACAAGAAGACCAAAAAATTCTTGTTATGACAGTGTTGTCAACGTAACATTATTCTGTTTTTTATTAATTTAAAAACAAGTTGCGGTTCATAGTTTGGGAACTAACATACCGCCCGCCTTGGAACTAGCTAAGCTATGTTTCAACATAAATGTAGAATTAAACAAAAAAATACATTAAAATGTGAACACAAACACAATACAGTTCAATGTAAATTTTCACAATTAGTCCATCAACGGCAACGGACAAATCTTCACTATGCTTCGTTTCAACACGTTTCCACCAGACGTCAAAACGCTTACCACTCGAGTTACTCCATCTGTACCAGGGTGGACAGCAACGACTCTACCAGTAGACCACTTTAAAGGAGGCATGTTGTCTTCCTTTAGCATTACCAATGCACCTACTAATTTAGAGGTGTCGATTTCAAATCTCCACTTGCCTCGTTGATGGAGATTATGCAAATATTCTATACTCCAACGGGACCATATATTCTTAAGCATCCGCTGCAAGTGTTTAAATCTGGCCAAATGGTTTATAGGTCTATCTTCTTCTATTATTTCTGGAACGGCATTAAGTGGCTGACCAATCAGAAAATGGCCCGGGGTCAATACTTCCAGATCATTAGGATCAGGGGATAGTGGCGTTAGTGGACGTGAATTCAATACAGCCTCTATCTGAATAATCAGAGTATTAAACTCTTCATAAGTGAATGGTGTAGTGTTTATGACTCGTTTAAGATGATGTTTCATTGATTTAACTGCAGCCTCCCACACACCCCCAAAATGAGGCGCACGGGCTGGTATAAAATGCCAAGAAATGTCATTTTCTGAAAGATAATAATTGAATTTTTCAGTTTTTATCAGTCTTTGAATCACTTGGAGTTCGTTTCGGACTCCAACATAATTTGATCCTTTATCTGAATATATATTTTTACACAAACCTCGTCTCGCTACAAAACGTTTAAGCGCGGCGAGAAAACATTCCGTACTGAGTTCACTAGTGAGCTCCAGGTGAATAGCTTTAGTTGATAGGCAAATAAAAACGCATACGTAGCATTTTAATAATTTTTTGTTACGATATTTGCCGTCCTTTAATAGAAATGGTCCAGCATAATCCGTACCAACATTGTAAAAAGGCCGAAAAGAATTAACTCGAAAGTTTGGAAGATCGCCCATTTTGTTTACAAGATTGGGAGGATTAACTTTGAAGCAAGGAATACATTTCCTAATAATTCTTCTTACCATTCGCTTACCGTTAATAATCCAGAATCGTTGTCTTATAAATGCTAAAGTAGCCTGCGTTCCGGAATGTAAATTTTGTAAATGATAATATCTTATGATTAAATTCGTCAAATCGTGTTTTTGTGGCATGATAATCGGATGTTTATGATCGTACTTTAAATTAGAATTTCGCAATCGTCCGCCTACCCTTAAAATGCCCATTTTGTCAATAAATGGATTTAATGATACCAATTTGCTGCTGCGGTTTACCATTTTAGAAATTTTAAGAGATGCTATTTCTTCGGTAAAATGTTCAGATTGAACTGATTTTACAATGCAATAAAGAGCGGATAAGCGTTCTGATGACGATAAAGATCCGACGCTTCGGGTGTTTCGTTCTGACCTGCTGTTTTTTGCAAATCGCAAACAATAAGCTATTACATTGACAGCTTTAGAATAACTAGAAAATTTTTGAAATGGATTAAAACTGTCAGAATCTGTTTTTACTATTACGGAAATTGACTTGATATTAAATTCTGGTACTGCATTATAACCTGATTTGCTAAAATAAGATATATGTTTAATCTCCGGCCAATTTTCGTTAGGCTCGCTAAAAAAATGAGGCCCGTGCCACCATAATGACGATGATGACAATTCCTCTGGCTTAATACCGCGTGAAATCAAATCAGCTGGATTGTTTTTAGAAGAAATATGGTACCAATTATCAATCTCACTGAGTTGCTGAATTTCCGATACTCGATTTGACACGAAGGTTTTCCAAGCTGCTGATTCTGCAGAAAGCCACGAAAGAACGATTGATGAATCGGTCCAGTAACATATTCTATCAAAAGATAACCGCATGTCTAATAATACTCGTTTGACAAGTTTAACTAATACGAGAGCGCCACACAATTCCAGTCTAGGTAAAGAAAGTGCCTTTATTGGAGCAACACGTGATTTAGCACACAACAGATTGACCTTAAGGTTACCTTCGACCGTTTGTGCTCTGACATATACACAAGCGCCGTATGCACTCATTGATGCATCACAAAATCCGTGTAATTCAACTGACCGAGGACTTTCGGTTGAAGCATATCTAGGTATCCTTATTAAAGGTACACTGCTTAATCCGACAATAAATTTGTTCCAGATTTTAAATAAATCAGACGGAACTGGTTCGTCCCAATCAACCTTACGAAGCCATAGGGTTTGCAATAGTACTTTTGCCTGGATTATGAGAGGACCAAGAAGACCTAAAGGATCGAATATCTGAGTAGTTAATGATAAGATTACGCGTTTTGAAACAATTCCTGATGATTGTGTAATGGTAGATTTATATTCAAAAGAATCTGTTACAGGATTCCAAGCAATACCCAAAGTCTTAGTGCTCTGTGTATCAGTGATTATATAGTTTGAGATATGTTCATTAGAATCGCACAAGTTATCAAGCACATCTTTACTATTAGAAGCAAACTTTCGTAGTTCAAAACCATACCCGCGAAATAGATCTATGATATTTTTCCCGATAGTTGTAAGTTCAGCTGTGGTATCCGAACCTGTGAGTAAATCATCCACGTAAAAATCACTATCAATTATCGAACTTTCCTTAGGATATTGCCGCTGGCAATCAATAGCTATTTGCTTAATACATCGTGCTGATAAAAAAGATGCGCTAGCCGTACCATAAGTTATGGTATTCAACCGATAATATTCCAATTTATCACAAACATTTTGTCTCCAAACAATTCTTTGAAGATCACGCTGAGGTTCGTCAACTAAAATCTGACGATACATTTTTGCAATGTCGCCAATAAGGATGAAATTATATTTTCTTAAACGAAGAAGTATGGATAATAAATCACCTTGTATATTTGGACCCTTTTTTAAAACATCATTAAGGGAAATGCCAGTAGAAGTTTTTGCCGATGCATCAAAAACCACTCTCGTTTTTGTGGTAATACTATCAACCCTTTCTACTGCATGATGAGGTAAATAATAAGTATGGAACGTTGAGTTCAGATTCTCATCTATGAGAGACATGTGCCCGAGATCAATATACTCGTGCATAAAATCACAATATGATTGTTTGAAACTAGGTTTTTTCTCAAATTTACGTTCAATAGAATGAAAACGCTGTATAGCATTCTCCAAAGATAAACCCAAATTTTCCAATTTATAATTGGTGGGCAATTGGATTACAAATCTACCTGAAGGTGTGCGTTTGAATGTTGACAAAAAATGAGATTCACATTCCTGATCTTCCCTTGACAAACTCTGAGAATTATTATAATTCTCCTCTACCTTCCAAAATCGTTCCAACGATTTTTCAAGATCACAGTGACTTGATAAACAAACGGACATATTAACCGTCGTGATTTGATCCTGCGCATTGTTTAATGGAATGGAACCTGACAAGATCCACCCTAATTTGGTTTGCTGTAAAATGGGATTCCCGTTACCCAGTTTGATTTGACCAGTGCCTAACAACTGATAGAATACATTTACACCAAGCAGCATATTTATTTCCGAGGGTTCAAAAAATCGCTTGTCTGCAAGATTAATATTATTAGGTACGCTAATATTACAGCAGTTTAATCTCACAGGAGGAGTTATTTCTGTGATTTTGTTAATAACTAAAAAAGATGCGTGAAAAGAACACATATTGTCATTTGATTTGATATGCAGATTTACTCGATCAGTAATTTTTACTGTACCTTGATTAATACCAGAAACCCGAAGACTTATGGGCTTACTCTGTATGTTCAATTTGGCAAAGAATTCCCTTGTTATAAAATTGGATTGAGATCCATTATCTAAAAGAGCACGGCATGAAACAAATTTATTATTTGCGTCTAAAACCCATACAAACGCTGTTGATAGTAGAGTATAAGTGTTGATATGTTCAGTATATGCTGTTATTTTAGGTGCATTCCTTATGTGATGATTTGTTTTGTCAATCATATTAGAAGCAATTAAACAAGACTCAGAAGCGGGAGTTTCAACAACATGTTTACTAGTGTTTACATTATTGTCAGATTCAAGTTTTGACTTAGCTTGTACTTGATGAGAATTAGCCTTATTTTGAGATTGATAGTCAGCATTAAAATGTAGTAAAGAATGATGTCGTTTCTGACAAACACGACAAGTATTTAAAGATTTACAATCCGCTGCGGAATGTCCCGAACGGAGACAGTTGGTACACAAATGTGTTTGTTTTGCTTCATTAAACCTAGCTTTTACAGACAAGTCCAAAAATCTTTTACATTGATATATAAGATGTTAATCCTTGCATAAAGGACAAGACAAATTATTGTTAACCGTTACATGAGTTAGTGTTCGTGATAAAAATTTTCTTTCAACCTTGAGTGGGTTTTTTGAATTTATCTGAAAATCGACTGATTCTAAAAATCGGCAACGTTGTGTTAGAAATTCTGTAAATTGCGTGTATGTAGGTGTTTCATTATCTTTGCTATAATTTTCCCATTCCTTTCTAGTCACAACATCTAACTGTGAACATAATAAGTAAAGTAAAATAGTATCCCAACCATTTACTGGCTGTTGCATGTTTCCCAAACATCTAATGTGTTTTTGCATGTCATCTAAAAATTTGCGCAAATGACTATGTGAATCGGACCGTACCGAAGGCAAATCAAACAAAGATTTAAGATGTGCATGAACTATAGCCCTTTTATTTTGATACCTTTCAGCTAAAAGCTGCCATGCCACAGTATAATTACTGTCAGTACCAGGCAAAGACGAAATTATTTGGGCTGCCTCTCCTTTGAGAGCAGATTGCAAATAATAAAAACGTTCGACATTTGTGAGATTTTTATTTTTGTTAATTAACGCTTCAAATGTTGCATGAAATTGCGACCATCCTTCATACGACCCGCTGAATTCCGGAATTGATATAGGAGGTAACTTGGTATTATCCGAAGAGTGTAAAGTACTAGCCGGTATAGTGTTTGAATTGTGTTGTAGCATTTTTAATGTTTGCTTAGCCTTACTAATTACATTAAAATATTTTGTTTCAAATTCTTCCCGTTCTTCTTCTCGCAAAGAAGCATCAAATTGATCTTGTTCGAGATCAAGCATTTCGATATCAGTTTGAAATTTATTAAATTCATTACGGATATCAAGAATTGTATCGAGACGGGTTTGTATTTGTATAATTTCTGAATCACGATTTTCCGGCAATGCAGTTATTTTTTGTAAAAAAGTATCAAACCTAGTTAGTTGTGATTTTACTTGCCCTCTACAAAGTACAAGAGATTTTAACGTATCATCATACTTGACTTGATGAGGAGCTGTAGCTGTAGCCATTTTATGACCTTATGGAGTTTCAAAATATGACGAGATAATTGTTATGTATGTAAATATGTGAATAGATTAATAAGTGTGCATTTAATATCACTAGTCGTAAGTGGTTTAATCAGGTTCGTCTGACTTGTCTAAATAATGTACCTATAGAGATATGATGAATGCTGAGTAGTGTATAACAGAATCTGATTTTATTGTAAAAGTAGAAAGTGAGATGTGTAAGAGTCAATACCTGACACTCAGATAGCTGCGATAAAGATTATATAGCTTTTTGACGTTGAATATGGACCATATGGTAGTAATTGGAAAGGACTAACCTTATAGTATTACTGCCGATCCGGCTCGATTGGACCATTAATTATGTAGGGTTCCTCTGAAGATCCCACACACACTTTGCAGCGCCCCTCATTTAGAGCATGTCTTCTCCTTGGGATGCACTGCCTCTCTTATGGGAGAATAAAACTCTTGTGGCTAATTTTATGCTTTCAGTATATTACTGTATACAAATTAACTGGTTTATGAAAATCATACAATATAAGTACAATAAATTTTTTTTTGACAAGAAGACCAAAAAATTCTTGTTATGACAGTGTTGTCAACGTAACATTATTCTGTTTTTTATTAATTTAAAAACAAGTTGCGGTTCATAGTTTGGGAACTAACAGTTATAACCTATTAAACGAAAGGAATTTTTTTTCTAAATCCAAAATTCCAATTAGTTTTTTTATATCTTTTATAGTTTTCAATATACAGGGGAAATACAAAATTTTTGTTAAAATTTGTAAATCCTTCGTAACTTGTTTATTAATTAACGTACAGAAAGTTATAACCTATTAAAAGATAGAAAATTTTCTTAAAAATTCAAAATTCCAATTAGTTTTTTCATCTTGTATAGTTTTCAATACACGGGGGAAATAGAAAATTTTTGTTAAAATTTGTAATTCCCTCGTAACTTTATTTTTAATTAACGTACAAAAAGTTAGAACCTATCAAAAGATAGGAAAATTTCTTAAAAATCCAAAATTTTAATTAGTTTTTTATATCTTTTATAGTTTTCAATATACTGGCGAAATACCAAATTTTTGTTAAAATTTGTAAATCCCTCGTAACTTTTTGTAACCTATCAAACGAAAGGAAATTTTTTTAAAAATCCAAAATTCCAATTAATTTTTTTATATCTTTTATAGTTTTCAAAAAACGGGGGAAATACCAAATTTTTGGTAAAATTTGTAAATCCCTCGTAACTTTTTTATTAATTAACGTACAGAAAGTTGTAACCTATCAAAAGATAGGAAATTTTTCTCAGCAATACAAATTTCCGATTAGTCTTTTTATATCTTTTATAGTTTTCAATATACGGGGGAAATACCAAATTTTTGTTAAAATTTGTAAATCCCTCGTAACTTGTTTATTAATTAACGTACAGAAAGTTATAGCCTATTAAAAGATAGAAAATTTTCTTAAAAATTCAAAATTCCACTTAGTTTTTTCATATCTTTTATAGTTTTCAATATACGGGGGAAATACAAAATTTTTGTTAAAATTTGTAATTCCCTTGTAACTTTTTTATCTATTACCGTACAAAAAGTTATAACCTATTAAAAAAAGGAAATTTTTTTAAAAATCCAAAATTCCAATTAATTTTTTTATATCTTTTATAGTTTTCAAAAAACGGGGGAAATACCAAATTTTTGTTAAAATTTGTAAATCCCTCGTAACTTTTTTATTAATTAACGTAGAGAAAGTTGTAACCTATCAAAAGATAGGAAATTTTCTTAAAAATCCAAAATTCCAATTAGTTCTTTCATATCTTTTATAGTTTTCAATATACGGGGGAAATACAAAATTTTTGTTAAAATTTGTAATTCCCTCGTAATTTTTTTATTAAATAACGTACAAAAAGTTATAACCTATCAAAAGATAGGAAATTTTCTCAAGAATCCAAATTTTCAATTAATTTTTTTTATATCTTTTATAGTTTTCAATATACGGGGGAAATCCAAAATTTTTGTTAAAGTTTGTAATTCCCTCGTAACTATATTATTAATTACCGTACAAAAAGTTATAACCTATCAAAAGATCGGAAATTTTCTCAGCAATACAAAATTCCAATTAGTCTTTTTATATCTTTTATAGTTTTCAATATACGGGGGAAATACAAAATTTTTGTTACAATTTGTAAATCCTTCGTAACTTTTTTATTAATTAACGTACAAAAAGTTATAACCTATCAAAAGAAAGGAAATTTTTTTAAAAATCCAAAATTCCGATTAGTTCTTTCATATTTTTTATAGTTTTCAATATACGGGGAAAATACCAAATTTTTGTTAAAATTTATAATTCCCTCGTAACTTTTTTATTAAATAACGCACAAAATGTTATAACCTATCAAAAGAAAGGAAATTTTTTTAGAAATCCAAAATTCCAATTAATTTTTTTATATCTTTTATAGTTTTCAAAAAACGGGGGAAATACCAAATTTTTGTTAAAATTTGTAAATCCCTCGTAACTTTTTTATTAATTAACGTAGAGAAAGTTGTAACCTATCAAAAGATAGGAAATTTTCTTAAAAATCCAAAATTCCAATTAGTCCTTTCATATCTTTTATAGTTTTCAATATACGGGGGAAATACAAAATTTTTGTTAAAATTTGTAATTCCCTCGTAACTATTTTATTAAATAACGTACAAAAAGTTATAACCTATCAAAAGAAAGGAAATTTATTTAGAAATCCAAAATTCCAATTATTTTTTTTATATCTTTTATAGTTTTTAATATACGGGGGCAATACCAAATTTTTGTTAAAATTTGTAATTCCATCGTAACTTTTTTATTAATTACCGTAAAAAAGTTATAACCTATGAAAAGATAGGAAATTTTCTCAAGAATCCAAATTTTCAATTAATTTTTTTATATCTTTTATAGTTTTCAATATACGGGGGAAATCCAAAATTTTTGTTAAAATTAGTAATTCCCTCGTAACTTTTTTATTAATTACCGTACAAAAAGTTATAACCTATCAAAAGATAGGAAATTTTCCCAACAATCCAAATATCCAATTAATTTTTTTATATCTTTTATAGTTTTCAATATACGGGCGAAATACAAAATTTTTGTTAAAATTTGTAATTTCCTCGTAACTTTTTTATTATTTACCGTACAAAAAGTTATAACCTATCAAAAGATAGGAAATTCTCTGAACAATCCGAATATCCAATTAATTTTTTTATATCTTTTATAGTTTTTAATAAACGGGGGAAATACAAAATTTTTGTTAAAATTTGTAATTCCTTCGTAACTGTTTTTTTAATTAAAGTACAAAAAGTTATAACCTATCAAAAGATAGGAAATTTTCTCAAGAATGCAAATTTTCAATTAATTTTTTTTTTATCTTTTATAGTTTTCAATATACGGGGGAAATACAAAATTTTTGTTAAAATTTGTAATTCCCTCGTAACTTTTTTATTATTTACCGTACAAAAAGTTATAACCTATCAAAAGATATGAAATTCTCTTAACAATCCAAATATCCAATTAGTTTTTTCATATCTTTTATAGTTTTCAATATACAGGGGAAATACAAAATTTTTGTTAAAATTTGTAATTCCCTTGTAACTTTTTTATTAATTACCGTACAAAAAGTTGTAACCTATTAAAAGAAAGGAAATTTTTTTAAAAATCCAAAATTCCAATTAATTTTTTTATATCTTTTATAGTTTTCAAGAAATGGGGGAAATACCAAATTTTTGTTAAAATTTGTAAATCCCTCGTAACTTTATTATTAATTAACGTAGAGAAAGTTGTAACCTATCAAAAGATAGGAAATTTTCTTAAAAATCCAAAATTCCAATTAGTTCTTTCATATCTTTTATAGTTTTCAATATACGGGGGAAATACAAAATTTTTGTTAAAATTTGTAATTCCCTCGTAATTTTTTTATTAAATAACGTACAAAAAGCTATAACCTATCAAAAGATAGGAAATTTTCTCAAGAATCCAAATTTTCAATTAATTTTTTTATATCTTTTATAGTTTTTAATATACGGGGGAAATCCAAAATTTTTGTTAAAGTTTGTAATTCCCTCGTAACTATTTTATTAATTACCGTACAAAAAGTTATAACGTATCAAAAGATCGGAAATTTTCTCAGCAATACAAAATTCCGATTAGCCTTTATATATCTTTTATAGTTTTCAATATACGGGGGAAATACAAATTTTTGTTACAATTTGTAAATCCTTCGTAACCTTTTTATTAATTAACGTACAAAAAGTTATAACCTATCAAAAGAAATGAAATTTTTTTAGAAATCCAAAATTCCAATTATTTTTTTTATATCTTTTATAGTTTTCAATATACGGGGGAAATACCAAATTTTTGTTAAAATTTGTAATTCCCTCGTAACTTTTTTATTAATTACCGTACAAAAAGTTATAACCTATTAAAAGATAGGAAATTTTCTTAGCAATCCAAGTTTCCGATTAGTCTTTTTATATCTCTTATAGTTTTCAATTAACGTACAGAAAGTTGTAACCTATCAAAAGATTGGAAATTTTCTCAGCAATACAAATTTCCAATTAGTCTTTTTATATCTTTTATAGTTTTTAATATACGGGGGAAATACAAAATTTTTGTTAAAATTTGTAATTCCCTTGTAACTTTTTTATTAATTACCGTACAAAAAGTTATAACCTATTAAACGAAAGGAATTTTTTTTAAAAATCCAAAATTCCAATTAGTTTTTTTATATCTTTTATAGTTTTCAATATACGGGGGAAATACAAAAATTTTGTTAAAATTTGTAAATCCTTCGTAACTTGTTTATTAATTAACGTACAGAAAGTTATAACCTATTAAAAGATAGAAAATTTTCTTAAAAATTCAAAATTCCAATTAGTTTTTTCATCTTTTATAGTTTTCAATATACGGGGGAAATACAAAATTTTTTGTTAAAATTTGTAATTTCCTCGTAACTTTTTTATTATTTACCGTACAAAAAGTTATAACCTATCAAAAGATAGGAAATTCTTTCAACAATCCAAATATTCAATTAATTTTTTTATATCTTTTATAGTTTTCAATATACGGGCGAAATACAAAATTTTTGTTAAAATTTGAAATTCCCTCGTAACTTTTTTATTAATTACCGTACAAAAAGTTATAACCTATTAAAAGATAGGAAATTTTCTTGGCAATCCAAATTTCCGATTAGTCTTTTTATATCTTTTATAGTTTTCAATATACGGGGGAAATACAAAATTTTTGTTAAAATTTGTAAATCCCTCGTAACTTTTTTATTAATTAACGTACAAAAAGTTATAACCTATTAAACGAAAGGAATTTTTTTTTAAAATCCAAAATTCCAACAAGTTTTCTTATATCTTTTATAGTTTTCATAATTCGGGAAAAATACAAAATTTTTGTTAAAATTTGTAATTCCCTCGTAACTTTTTTATTAATTAACGTATAAAAAGTTATAACTATCAAAAGAAAGGAAATTTTTTTATAAATCCAAAATTCCAATTAATTTTTTTATATCTTTTATAGTTTTTAATATACGGGGGAAATACAAAATTTTTGTTAAAATTTGTAATTCCCTCGTAACTTTTTTATTAATTACCGTACAAAAAGTTATAACCTATTAAACGAAAGGAATTTTTTTTTTAAATCCAAAATTCCAATTAGTTTTTTTATATCTTTTATAGTTTTCAATATACAGGGGAAATACAAAATTTTTGTTAAAATTTGTAAATCCTTCGTAACTTGTTTAATAATTAACGTACAGAAAGTTATAACCTATTAAAAGATAGAAAATTTTCTTAAAAATTCAAAATTCCAATTAGTTTTTTCATCTTTTATAGTTTTCAATATACGGGGGAAATAGAAAATTTTTGTTAAAATTTGTAATTCCCTCGTAACTTTATTTTTAATTAACGTACAAAAAGTTAGAACCTATCAAAAGATAGGAAAATTTCTTAAAAATCCAAAATTTTAATTAGTTTTTTATATCTTTTATAGTTTTCAATATACTGGCGAAATACCAAATTTTTGTTAAAATTTGTAAATCCCTCGTAACTTTTTGTAACCTATCAAACGAAAGAAAATTTTTTTAAAAATCCAAAATTCCAATTAATTTTTTTATATCTTTTATAGTTTTCAAAAAACGGGGGAAATGACAAATTTTTGGTAAAATTTGTAAATCCCTCGTAACTTTTTTATTAATTAACGTACAGAAAGTTGTAACCTATCAAAAGATAGGAAATTTTCTCAGCAATACAAATTTCCGATTAGTCTTTTTATATCTTTTATAGTTTTCAATATACGGGGGAAATACCAAATTTTTGTTAAAATTTGTAAATCCCTCGTAACTTGTTTATTAATTAACGTACAGAAAGTTATAGCCTATTAAAAGATAGAAAATTTTCTTAAAAATTCAAAATTCCAATTAGTTTTTTCATATCTTTTATAGTTTTCAATATACGGGGGAAATACAAAATTTTTGTTAAAATTTGTAATTCCCTTGTAACTTTTTTATTAATTACCGTACAAAAAGTTATAACCTATTAAAAGAAAGGAAATTTTTTTAAAAATCCAAAATTCCAATTAATTTTTTTATATCTTTTATAGTTTTCAAAAAACGGGGGAAATACCAAATTTTTGTTAAAATTTGTAAATCCCTCGTAACTTTTTTATTAATTAACGTAGAGAAAGTTGTAACCTATCAAAAGATAGGAAATTTTCTTAAAAATCCAAAATTCCAATTAGTTCTTTCATATCTTTTATAGTTTTCAATATACGGAGGAAATACAAAATTTTTGTTAAAATTTGTAATTCCCTCGTAATTTTTTTATTAAATAACGTACAAAAAGTTATAACCTATCAAAAGATAGGAAATTTTCTCAAGAATCCAAATTTTCAATTAATTTTTTTTATATCTTTTATAGTTTTCAATATACGGGGGAAATCCAAAATTTTTGTTAAAGTTTGTAATTCCCTCGTAACTATATTATTAATTACCGTACAAAAAGTTATAACCTATCAAAAGATCGGAAATTTTTTCAGCAATACAAAATTCCGATTAGTCTTTTTATATCTTTTATAGTTTTCAATATACGGGGGAAATACAAAATTTTTGTTACAATTTGTAAATCCTTCGTAACTTTTTTATTAATTAACGTACAAAAAGTTATAACCTATCAAAAGAAAGGAAATTTTTTTAAAAATCCAAAATTCCGATTAGTTCTTTCATATTTTTTATAGTTTTCAATATACGGGGAAAATACCAAATTTTTGTTAAAATTTATAATTCCCTCGTAACTTTTTTATTAAATAACGCACAAAATGTTATAACCTATCAAAAGAAAGGAAATTTTTTTAGAAATCCAAAATTCCAATTATTTTTTTTATATCTTTTATAGTTTTCAATATACGGGGGAAATACCAAATTTTTGTTAAAATTTGTAATTCCCTCGTAACTTTTTTATTAATTACCGCACAAAAAGTTATAACCTATCAAAAGATAGGAAATTTTCTCAAGAATCCAAATTTTCAATTAATTTTTTTATATCTTTTATAGTTTTCAATATACGGGCGAAATACAAAATTTTTGTTAAAATTTGTAAATCCTTGTATTTTTTTTATTAATTAACGTACAAAAAGTTATAACCTATCAAAAGAAAGGAAATTTGCTTAGCAATCCAAATTTCAAATTAATTTTTTTTTATCTTTTATAGTTTTCAATATACGGGGGAAATACCCAATTTTTTATAGTTTTCAATATACGGGGGAAATACCAAATTTTTGTTAAAATTTGTAATTCCCTCGTAACTTTTTTATTAATTACCGTACAAAAAGTTATAACCTATCAAAAGATAGGAAATTTTCTCAAGAAGTCAAATTTTCAATTAATTTTTTTATATCTTTTATAGTTTTCAATATACTGGGGAAATACAAAATTTTGGTTAAAATTTGTAAATCCCTCGTAACTTTTTTATTAATTAACGTACAAAAAGTTATAGCCTATTAAACGAAAGGAATTTTTTTTAAAAATCCAAAATTCCAATTAGTTTTTTTATATCTTTTATAGATTTCATAATTCGGGAAAAATACAAAATTTTTGTTAAAATTTGTAATTCCCTCGTAACTTTTTTATTAATTAACGTACAAAAAGTTATAACTATCAAAAGAAAGGAAATTTTTTTATAAATCCAAAATTCCAATTATTTTTTTTATATCTTTTATAGTTTTCAATATACGGGGGAAATACCAAATTTTTGTTAAAATTTGTAATTCCCTTGTAACTTTTTTATTAATTTCCGTACAAAAAGTTATAACTATCAAAAGAAAGGAAATTTTTTTATAAATCCAAAATTCCAATTATTTTTTTTATATCTTTTATAGTTTTCAATATACGGGGGAAATACCAAATTTTTGTTAAAATTTGTAATTCCCTTGTAACTTTTTTATTAATTACCGTACAAAAAGTTATAACCTATTAAAAGAAAGGAAATTTTTTTAAAAATCCAAAATTCCAATTAATTTTTTTATATCTTTTATAGTTTTCAAAAAATGGGGGAAATACCAAATTTTTGTTAAAATTTGTAAATCCCTCGTAACTTTATTATTAATTAACGCAGAGAAAGTTGTAACCTATCAAAAGATAGGAAATTTTCTTAAAAATCCAAAATTCCAATTAGTTCTTTCATATCTTTTATAGTTTTCAATATACGGGGGAAATACAAAATTTTTGTTAAAATTTGTAATTCCCTCGTAATTTTTTTATTAAATAACGTACAAAAAGTTATAACCTATCAAAAGATAGGAAATTTTCTCAAGAATCCAAATTTTCAATTAATTTTTTTATATCTTTTATAGTTTTTAATATACGGGGGAAATCCAAAATTTTTGTTAAAGTTTGTAATTCCCTCGTAACTATTTTATTAATTACCGTACAAAAAGTTATAACGTATCAAAAGATCGGAAATTTTCTCAGCAATACAAAATTCCGATTAGTCTTTATATATCTTTTATAGTTTTCAATATACGGGAGAAATACAAATTTTTGTTACAATTTGTAAATCCTTCGTAACTTTTTTATTAATTAACGTACAAAAAGTTATAACCTATTAAAAGAAAGGAAATTTTTTTAAAAATCCAAAATTCCAATTAATTTTATTATATCTTTTATAGTTTTCAAAAAATGGGGGAAATACCAAATTTTTGTTAAAATTTGTAAATCCCTCGTAACTTTATTATTAATTAACGTAGAGAAAGTTGTAACCTATCAAAAGATAGGAAATTTTCTTAAAAATCCAAAATTCCAATTATTTCTTTCATATCTTTTATAGTTTTCAATATACGGGGAAATACAAAATTTTTGTTAAAATTTGTAATTCCCTCGTAATTTTTTTATTAAATAACGTACAAAAAGTTATAACCTATCAAAAGATAGGAAATTTTCTCAAGAATCCAAATTTTCAATTAATTTTTTTATATCTTTTATAGTTTTTAATATACGGGGGAAATCCAAAATTTTTGTTAAAGTTTGTAATTCCCTCGTAACTATTTTATTAATTACCGTACAAAAAGTTATAACCTATCAAAAGATCGGAAATTTGCTCAGCAATACAAATTTCCGATTAGTCTTTTTATATCTTTTATAGTTTTCAATATACGGGGGAAATACAAAATTTTTGTTACAATTTGTAAATCCCTCGTAACTTTTTTATTAATTAACGTACAGAAAGTTGTAACCTATCAAAAGATAGGAAATTTTCTTATAAATCCAAAATTCCAACTAGTTCTTTCATATCTTTTTTAGTTTTCAATATACGGGGGAAATACCAAATTTTTGTTAAAATTTGTAATTCCCTCGTAACTTTTTTATTAATTAACGTACAAAAAGTTATAACCTATCAAACGAAAGGAAATTTTTTTTAAAATTTAAAATTCCAATTAATTTTTTTATATCTTTTATAGTTTTCAAAAAACGGGGGAAATACCAAATTTTTGTTAAAATTTGTAAATCCCTCGTAACTTTTTTATTAATTAACGTACAGAAAGTTGTAACCTATCAAAAGATAGGCAATTTTCTCAGCAATACAAATTTCCGATTAGTCTTTTTATATCTTTTATAGTTTTCAATATACGGGGGAAATACAAAATTTTTGTTAAAATTTGTAAATCCCTCGTAACTTTTTTATTAATTAACGTACAAAAAGTTATAACCTATCAATCGAAAGAAATTTTTTTTAAAAATCCAAAATTCCAATTAGTTTTTTTATATCTTTTATAGTTTTCATAATTCGGGAAAAATACAAAAATTTTGTTAAAATTTGTAATTCCCTCGTAAATTTTCATTAATTAACGTACAAAAAGTTATAACTATCGAAAGAAAGGAAAGTTTTTTTAAATCCAAAATTCCAATTAATTTTTTTATATCTTTTATAGTATTCAATATACGGGGGAAATCCAAAATTTTTGTTAAAGTTAGTAATTCCCTCGTAACTTTTTGATTAGTTAACGTACGGAAAGTTGTAACCTACCAAAAGATAGGAAATTTTCTTAAAACTCCAAAATTCCAATTAGTTCTTTCATATCTTTTATAGTTTTCAATATACGGGGGCAATAGAAAATTTTTGTTAAAATTTGTAATTCCCTCGTAACTTTTTTTTTAATTAACGTACAAAAAGTTAGAACCTATCAAAAGATAGAAAATTTTCTCAGCAATACAAATTTCCGATTAGTCTTTTTATATCTTTTATAGTTTTCAATATACGGGGGAAATACAAAATTTTTGTTAAAATTTGTAAATCCCTCGTAACTTTTTTATTAATTTACGTACAAAAAGTTATAACCTATCAAACGATAGGAATTTTTTTTTAAAATCCAAAATTCCAATTAGTTTTTTTATATCTTTTATAGTTTTCATAATTCGGGAAAAATACAAAATTTTTGTTAAAATTTGTAATTCCCTCGTAACTTTTTATTAATTAACGTACAAAAAGTTTTAACTATCGAAAGAAAGGAAATTTTTTTATAAATCCAAAATTCCAATTAATTTTTTTATATCTTTTATAGTTTTCAATATACGGAGGAAATACCAAATTTTTGTTAAAATTTGTAAATCCCTTGTAACTTGTTTATTAGTTTACGTACAAAAAGTTGTAACCTATTAAAAGATAGAAAATTTTCTTCAAAATTCAAAATTCCAATTAGTTTTTTCATATCTTTTATAGTTTTCAATATACAGGGGAAATACAAAATTTTTGTTAAAATTTGTAATTCCCTTGTAACTTTTTTATTAATTACCGTACAAAAAGTTATAACCTATTAAAAGAAAGGAAATTTTTTTAAAAATCCAAAATTCCAATTAATTTTTTTATATCTTTTATAGTTTTCAAAAAACGGGGGAAATACCAAATTTTTGTTAAAATTTGTAAATCCCTCGTAACTTTTTTATTAATTAACGTAGAGA
Organism: Altica lythri; assembly: GCA_964028335.1. NCBI lineage: Eukaryota > Metazoa > Arthropoda > Insecta > Coleoptera > Chrysomelidae > Altica > Altica lythri. The sequence goes on along the minus strand of CAXIIO010001538.1, from coordinate 141,527 downwards.
AAGTTGTAACCTATCAAAAGATAGGAAATTTTCTTAAAAATCCAAAATTCCAATTAGTCCTTTCATATCTTTTATAGTTTTCAATATACGGGGGAAATACAAAATTTTTGTTAAAATTTGTAATTCCCTCGTAACTATTTTATTAAATAACGTACAAAAAGTTATAACCTATTAAAAGAAAGGAAATTTATTTAGAAATCCAAAATTCCAATTATTTTTTTTATATCTTTTATAGTTTTTAATATACGGGGGCAATACCAAATTTTAGTTAAAATTTGTAATTCCCTCGTAACTTTTTTATTAATTACCGTAAAAAAAGTTATAACCTATGAAAAGATAGGAAATTTTCTCAAGAATCCAAATTTTCAATTAATTTTTTTATATCTTTTATAGTTTTCAATATACGGGGGAAATCCAAAATTTTTGTTAAAATTAGTAATTCCCTCGTAACTTTTTTATTAATTACCGTACAAAAAGTTATAACCTATCAAAAGATAGGAAATTTTCTCAACAATCCAAATATCCAATTAATTTTTTTATATCTTTTATAGTTTTCAATATACGGGCGAAATACAAAATTTTTGTTAAAATTAGTAATTTCCTCGTAACTTTTTTATTATTTACCGTACAAAAAGTTGTAACCTATCAAAAGATAGGAAATTCTCTGAACAATCCGAATATCCAATTAATTTTTTTATATCTTTTATAGTTTTCAATAAACGGGGGAAATACAAAATTTTTGTTAAAATTTGTAATTCCTTCGTAACTGTTTTTTTAATTAAAGTACAAAAAGTTATAACCTATCAAAAGATAGGAAATTTTCTCAAGAATGCAAATTTTCAATTAATTCTTTTTTTATCTTTTATAGTTTTCAATATACGGGGGAAATACAAAATTTTTGTTAAAATTTGTAATTCCCTCGTAACTTTTTTATTATTTACCGTACAAAAAGTTATAACCTATCAAAAGATATGAAATTTTCTTAACAATCCAAATATCCAATTAGTTTTTTCATATCTTTTATAGTTTTCAATATACAGGGGAAATACAAAATTTTTGTTAAAATTTGTAATTCCCTTGTAACTTTTTTATTAATTACCGTACAAAAAGTTATAACCTATTAAAAGAAAGGAAATTTTTTTAAAAATCCAAAATTTCAATTAATTTTTTTATATCTTTTATAGTTTTCAAAAAATGGGGGAAATACCAAATTTTTGTTAAAATTTGTAAATCCCTCGTAACTTTATTATTAATTAACGTAGAGAAAGTTGTAACCTATCAAAAGATAGGAAATTTTCTTAAAAATCCAAAATTCCAATTAGTTCTTTCATATCTTTTATAGTTTTCAATATACGGGGGAAATACAAAATTTTTGTTAAAATTTGTAATTCCCTCGTAATTGTTTTATTAAATAACGTACAAAAAGTTATAACCTATCAAAAGATAGGAAATTTTCTCAAGAATCCAAATTTTCAATTAATTTTTTTATATCTTTTATAGTTTTTAATATACGGGGGAAATCCAAAATTTTTGTTAAAGTTTGTAATTCCCTCGTAACTATTTTATTAATTACCGTACAAAAAGTTATAACGTATCAAAAGATCGGAAATTTTCTCAGCAATACAAAATTCCGATTAGCCTTTATATATCTTTTATAGTTTTCAATATACGGGGGAAATACAAATTTTTGTTACAATTTGTAAATCCTTCGTAACTTTTTTATTAATTAACGTACAAAAAGTTATAACCTATTAAAAGAAAGGAAATTTTTTTAAAAATCCAAAATTCCAATTAATTTTATTATATCTTTTATAGTTTTCAAAAAATGGGGGAAATACCAAATTTTTGTTAAAATTTGTAAATCCCTCGTAACTTTATTATTAATTAACGTAGAGAAAGTTGTAACCTATCAAAAGATAGGAAATTTTCTTAAAAATCCAAAATTCCAATTAGTTCTTTCATATCTTTTATAGTTTTCAATATACGGGGGAAATACAAAATTTTTGTTAAAATTTGTAATTCCCTCGTAATTTTTTTATTAAATAACGTACAAAAAGTTATAACCTATCAAAAGATAGGAAATTTTCTCAAGAATCCAAATTTTCAATTAATTTTTTTATATCTTTTATAGTTTTCAATATACGGGGGAAATACAAAATTTTTGTTACAATTTGTAAATCCTTCGTAACTTTTTTATTAATTAACGTACAAAAAGTTATAACCTATCAAAAGAAAGGAAATTTTTTTAAAAATCCAAAATTCCGATTAGTTCTTTCATATTTTTTATAGTTTTCAATATACGGGGGAAATACCAAATTTTTGTTAAAATTTATAATTCCCTCGTAACTTTTTTATTAAATAACGTACAAAATGTTATAACCTATCAAAAGAAAGGAAATTTTTTTTGAAATCCAAAATTCCAATTATTTTTTTTATATCTTTTATAGTTTTCAATATACGGGGGAAATACCAAATTTTTGTTAAAATTTGTAATTCCCTCGTAACTTTTTTATTAATTACCGCACAAAAAGTTATAACCTATCAAAAGATAGAAAATTTTCTCAAGAATCCAAATTTTCAATTAATTTTTTTTTATCTTTTATAGTTTTCAATATACGGGGGAAATACCCAATTTTTTATAGTTTTCAATATACGGGGGCAATACCAAATTTTTGTTAAAATTTGTAATTCCCTCGTAACTTTTTTATTAATTACCGTACAAAAAGTTATAACCTATCAAAAGATAGGAAATTTTCTCAAGAAGTCAAATTTTCAATTAATTTTTTTATATCTTTTATAGTTTTCAATATACGGGGGAAATACAAAATTTTGGTTAAAATTTGTGAATCCCTCGTAACTTTTTTATTAATTAACGTACAAAAAGTTATAACCTATTAAACGAAAGGAATTTTTTTTAAAAATCCAAAATTCCAATTAGTTTTTTTATATCTTTTATAGATTTCATAATTCGGGAAAAATACAAAATTTTTGTTAAAATTTGTAATTCCCTCGTAACTTTTTTATTAATTAACGTACAAAAAGTTATAACTATCAAAAGAAAGGAAATTTTTTTATAAATCCAAAATTCCAATTATTTTTTTTATATCTTTTATAGTTTTCAATAAACGGGGGAAATACCAAATTTTTGTTAAAATTTGTAATTCCCTTGTAACTTTTTTATTAATTATCGTACAAAAAGTTATAACTATCAAAAGAAAGGAAATTTTTTTATAAATCCAAAATTCCAATTATTTTTTTTATATCTTTTATAGTTTTCAAAAAATGGGGGAAATACCAAATTTTTGTTAAAATTTGTAAATCCCTCGTAACTTTATTATTAATTAACGTAGAGAAAGTTGTAACCTATCAAAAGATAGGAAATTTTCTTAAAAATCCAAAATTCCAATTAGTTCTTTCATATCTTTTATAGTTTTCAATATACGTGGGAAATACAAAATTTTTGTTATAATTTGTAATTCCCTCGTAATTTTTTTATTAAATAACGTACAAAAAGTTATAACCTATCAAAAGATAGGAAATTTTCTCAAGAATCCAAATTTTCAATTAATTTTTTTATATCTTTTATAGTTTTTAATATACGGGGGAAATCCAAAATTTTTGTTAAAGTTTGTAATTCCCTCGTAACTATTTTATTAATTACCGTACAAAAAGTTGTAACCTATCAAAAGATCGGAAATTTTCTCAGCAATAAAAATTTCCGATTAGTCTTTTTATATCTAATATAGTTTTCAATATACGGGGGAAATACAAAATTTTTGTTACAATTTGTAAATCCCTCGTAACTTTTTTATTAATTAACGTACAAAAAGTTATAACCTATCAAAAGAAAGGAAATTTTTTTAAAAATCAAAAATTCCAATTAGTTCTTTCATATCTTTTATAGTTTTCAATATACGGGGGAAATACAAAATTTTTGTTAAAATTTGTAATTCCCTCGTAATTTTTTTATTAAATAACGTACAAAAAGTTATAACCTATCAAAAGATAGGAAATTTTCTCAAGAATCCAAATTTTCAATTAATTTTTTTATATCTTTTATAGTTTTTAATATACGGGGGAAATCCAAAATTTTTGTTAAAGTTTGTAATTCCCTCGTAACTATTTTATTAATTACCGTACAAAAAGTTATAACGTATCAAAAGATCGGAAATTTTCTCAGCAATACAAAATTCCGATTAGTCTTTATATATCTTTTATAGTTTTCAATATACGGGGGAAATACAAATTTTTGTTACAATTTGTAAATCCTTCGTAACTTTTTTATTAATTAACGTACAAAAAGTTATAACCTATTAAAAGAAAGGAAATTTTTTTAAAAATCCAAAATTCCAATTAATTTTATTATATCTTTTATAGTTTTCAAAAAATGGGGGAAATACCAAATTTTTGTTAAAATTTGTAATTCCCTCGTAATTTTTTTATTAAATAACGTACAAAAAGTTATAACCTATCAAAAGATAGGAAATTTTCTCAAGAATCCAAATTTTCAATTAATTTTTTTATATCTTTTATAGTTTTTAATATACGGGGGAAATCCAAAATTTTTGTTAAAGTTTGTAATTCCCTCGTAACTATTTTATTAATTACCGTACAAAAAGTTATAACCTATCAAAAGATCGGAAATTTTCTCAGCAATACAAATTTCCGATTAGTCTTTTTATATCTGTTATAGTTTTCAATATACGGGGGAAATACAAAATTTTTGTTACAATTTGTAAATCCCTCGTAACTTTTTTATTAATTAACGTACAAAAAGTTATAACCTATCAAAAGAAAGGAAATTTTTTTAAAAATCAAAAATTCCAATCAATTTTTTTATATCTTTAATCGTTTTTAAAAAACGGGGAAAATACCCAATTTTTGTTAAAATTTGTAAATCCCTCGTAACTTTTTTATTAATTAACGTACAGAAAGTTGTAACCTATCAAAAGATAGGAAATTTTCTTATAAATCCAAAATTCCAATTAGTTCTTTCATATCTTTTTTAGTTTTCAATATACGGGGAAAATACCAAATTTTTGTTAAAATTTGTAATTCCCTCGTAACTTTTTTATTAATTAACGTACAAAAAGTTATAACCTATCAAACGAAAGGAAATTTTTTTTAAAATTTAAAATTCCAATTAATTTTTTTATATCTTTTATAGTTTTCAAAAAACGGGGGAAATACCAAATTTTTGTTAAAATTTGTAAATCCCTCGTAACTTTTTTATTAATTAACGTACAGAAAGTTGTAACCTATCAAAAGATAGGCAATTTTCTCAGCAATACAAATTTCCGATTAGTCTTTTTATATCTTTTATAGTTTTCAATATACGGGGGAAATACAAAATTTTTGTTAAAATTTGTAAATCCCTCGTAACTTTTTTATTAATTAACGTACAAAAAGTTATAACCTATCAATCGAAAGAAATTTTTTTTAAAAATCCAAAATTCCAATTAGTTTTTTTATATCTTTTATAGTTTTCATAATTCGGGAAAAATACAAAAATTTTGTTAAAATTTGTAATTCCCTCGTAACTTTTTCATTAATTAACGTACAAAAAGTTATAACTATCGAAAGAAAGGAAAGTTTTTTATAAATCCAAAATTCCAATTAATTTTTTTATATCTTTTATAGTTTTCAATATACGGGGGAAATCCAAAATTTTTGTTAAAGTTAGTAATTCCCTCGTAACTTTTTGATTAGTTAACGTACGGAAAGTTGTAACCTATCAAAAGATAGGAAATTTTCTTAAAACTCCAAAATTCCAATTAGTTCTTTCATATCTTTTATAGTTTTTAATATACGGGGGCAATAGAAAATTTTTGTTAAAATTTGTAATTCCCTCGTAACTTTTTTTTTAATTAACGTACAAAAAGTTAGAACCTATCAAAAGATAGGAAATTTTCTCAGCAATACAAATTTCCGATTAGTCTTTTTATATCTTTTATAGTTTTCAATATACGGGGGAAATACAAAATTTTTGTTAAAATTTGTAAATCCCTCGTAACTTTTTTATTAATTTACGTACAAAAAGTTATAACCTATCAAACGATAGGAATTTTTTTTTAAAATCCAAAATTCCAATTAGTTTTTTTATATCTTTTATAGTTTTCATAATTCGGAAAAATACAAAATTTTTGTTAAAATTTGTAATTCCCTCGTAACTTTTTATTAATTAACGTACAAAAAGTTTTAACTATCGAAAGAAAGGAAATTTTTTTATAAATCCAAAATTCCAATTAATTTTTTTATATCTTTTATAGTTTTGAATATACGGAGGAAATACCAAATTTTTGTTAAAATTTGTAAATCCCTTGTAACTTGTTTATTAATTTACGTACAAAAAGTTGTAACCTATTAAAAGATAGAAAATTTTCTTCAAAATTCAAAATTCCAATTAGTTTTTTCATATCTTTTATAGTTTTCAATATACAGGGGAAATACAAAATTTTTGTTAAAATTTGTAATTCCCCTGTAACTTTTTTATTAATTACCGTACAAAAAGTTATAACCTATTAAAAGAAAGGAATTTTTTTTAAAAATCCAAAATTCCAATTAATTTTTTTATATCTTTTATAGTTTTCAAAAAACGGGGGAAATACCAAATTTTTGTTAAAATTTGTAAATCCCTCGTAACTATTTTATTAATTAACGTAGAGAAAGTTGTAACCTATCAAAAGATAGGAAATTTTCTTAAAAATCCAAAATTCCAATTAGTCTTTTCATATCTTTTATAGTTTTCAATATACGGGGGAAATACAAAATTTTTGTTAAAATTTGTAATTCCCTCGTAACTATTTTATTAAATAACGTACAAAAAGTTATAACCTATCAAAAGAAAGGAAATTTATTTAAAAATCCAAAATTCCAATTATTTTTTTTATATCTTTTATAGTTTTTAATATACGGGGGCAATACCAAATTTTTGTTAAAATTTGTAATTCCCTCGTAACTTTTTTATTAATTACCGTAAAAAAAGTTATAACCTATGAAAAGATAGAAAATTTTCTCAAGAATCCAAATTTTCAATTAATTTTTTTATATCTTTTATAGTTTTCAATAAACGGGGGAAATACAAAATTTTTTGTTAAAATTTGTAATTCCTTCGTAACTGTTTTTAATTAAAGTACAAAAAGTTATAACCTATCAAAAGATAGGAAATTTTCTCAAGAATGCAAATTTTCAATTAATTTTTTTTTTATCTTTTATAGTTTTCAATATACGAGGGAAATACAAAATTTTTGTTAAAATTTGTAATTCCCTCGTAACTTTTTTATTATTTACCGTACAAAAAGTTATAACCTATCCAAAGATATGAAATTCTCTTAACAATCCAAATATCCAATTAGTTTTTTCATATCTTTTATAGTTTTCAATATACAGGGGAAATACAAAATTTTTGTTAAAATTTGTAATTCCCTTGTAACTTTTTTATTAATTACCGTACAAAAAGTTATAACCTATTAAAAGATAGGAAATTTTCTTAGCAATCCAAATTTCCGATTAGTCTTTTTATATCTTTTATAGTTTTCAATATACGGGGGAAATACAAAATTTTTGTTAAAATTTGTAATTCCCTCGTAACTTTTTTATTAATTAACGTACAAAAAGTCATAACCTATTAAACGAAAGGAATTTTTTTTTTAAATCCAAAATTCCAATAAGTTTTCTTATATCTTTTATAGTTTTCATTATTCGGGAAAAATACAAAATTTTTGTTAAAATTTGTAATTCCCTCGTAACTTTTTTATTAATTAACGTACAAAAAGTTATAATTATCAAAAGAAAGGAAATTTTTTTATAAATCCAAAATTCCAATTAATTTTTTTATATCTTTTATAGTTTTCAAAAAACGGGGGAAATACCAAATTTTTGTTAAAATTTGAAAATCCCTCGTAACTTTTTTATTAATTAACGTACAAAAAGTTATAACCTATCAAACGAAAGGAAATTTTTTTAAAAATTTAAAATTCCAATTAATTTTTTTATATCTTTTATAGTTTTCAAAAAACGGGGGAAATACCAAATTTTTGTTAAAATTTGTAAATCCCTCGTAACTTTTTTATTAATTAACGTACAGAAAGTTGTAACCTATCAAAAGATAGAAAATTTTCTCAGCAATACAAATTTCCAATTAGTCTTTTTATATCTTTTATAGTTTTCAATATACGGGGGAAATACAAAATTTTTGTTAAAATTTGTAATTCCCTCGTAACTATTTTATTAAATAACGTACAAAAAGTTATAACCTATCAAAAGAAAGGAAATTTATTTAAAAATCCAAAATTCCAATTATTTTTTTTATATCTTTTATAGTTTTTAATATACGGGGGCAATACCAAATTTTTGTTAAAATTTGTAATTCCCTCGTAACTTTTTTATTAATTACCGTAAAAAAAGTTATAACCTATGAAAAGATAGAAAATTTTCTCAAGAATCCAAATTTTCAATTAATTTTTTTATATCTTTTATAGTTTTCAATATACGGGGGAAATCCAAAATTTTTGTTAAAATTAGTAATTCCCTCGTAACTTTTTTATTAATTACCGTACAAAAAGTTATAACCTATCAAAAGATAGGAAATTTTCTCAACAATCCAAATATCCAATTAATTTTTTTATATCTTTTATAGTTTTCAATATACGGGCGAAATACAAAATTTTTGTTAAAATTTGTAATTTCCTCGTAACTTTTTTATTATTTACCGTACAAAAAGTTATAACCTATCAAAAGATAGGAAATTCTCTCAACAATCCGAATATCCAATTAATTTTTTTATATCTTTTATAGTTTTCAATAAACGGGGGAAATACAAAATTTTTGTTAAAATTTGTAATTCCTTCGTAACTGTTTTTTTAATTAAAGTACAAAAAGTTATAACCTATCAAAAGATAGGAAATTTTCTCAAGAATGCAAATTTTCAATTAATTTTTTTTTTATCTTTTATAGTTTTCAATATACGGGGGAAATACAAAATTTTTGTTAAAATTTGTATTTCCCTCGTAACTTTTTTATTATTTACCGTACAAAAAGTTATAACCTATCAAAAGATATAAAATTCTCTTAACAATCCAAATATCCAATTAGTTTTTTCATATCTTTTATAGTTTTCAATATACAGGGGAAATACAAAATTTTTGTTAAAATTTGTAATTCCCTTGTAACTTTTTTATTAATTACCGTACAAAAAGTTATAACCTATTAAAAGAAAGGAAATTTTTTTAAAAATCCAAAATTCCAATTAATTTTTTTATATCTTTTATAGTTTTCAAAAAACGGGGGAAATACCAAATTTTTGTTAAAATTTGTAAATCCCTCGTAACTTTTTTATTAATTAACGTAGAGAAAGTTGTAACCTATCAAAAGATAGGAAATTTTCTTAAAAATCCAAAATTCCAATTAGTCCTTTCATATCTTTTATAGTTTTCAATATACGGGGGAAATACAAAATTTTTGTTAAAATTTGTAATTCCTTCGTAACTATTTTATTAAATAACGTACAAAAAGTTATAACCTATCAAAAGAAAGGAAATTTATTTAGAAATCCAAAATTCCAATTATTTTTTTTATATCTTTTATAGTTTTTAATATACGGGGGCAATACCAAATTTTTGTTAAAATTTGTAATTCCCTCGTAACTTTTTTATTAATTACCGTAAAAAAAGTTGTAACCTATGAAAAGATAGGAAATTTTCTCAAGAATCCAAATTTTCAATTAATTTTTTTATATCTTTTATAGTTTTCAATATACGGGGGAAATCCAAAATTTTTGTTAAAATTAGTAACTCCCTCGTAACTTTTTTATTAATTACCGTACAAAAAGTTATAACCTATCAAAAGATAGGAAATTTTCTCAACAATCCAAATATCCAATTAATTTTTTTAAATCTTTTATAGTTTTCAATATACGGGCGAAATACAAAATTTTTGTTAAAATTTGTAATTTCCTCGTAACTTTTTTATTATTTACCGTACAAAAAGTTTTAACCTATTAAAAGATAGGAAATTCTCTCAACAATCCGAATATCCAATTAATTTTTTTATATCTTTTATAGTTTTCAATAAACGGGGGAAATACAAAATTTTTGTTAAAATTTGTAATTCCTTCGTAACTGTTTTTTTAATTAAAGTACAAAAAGTTATAACCTATCAAAAGATAGGAAATTTTCTCAAGAATGCAAATTTTCAATTAATTTTTTTTTTATCTTTTATAGTTTTCAATATACGGGGGAAATACAAAATTTTTGTTAAAATTTGTAATTCCCTCGTAACTTTTTTATTATTTACCGTACAAAAAGTTATAACCTATCAAAAGATATGAAATTCTCTTAACAATCCAAATATCCAATTAATTTTTTTATATCTTTTATAGTTTTTAATATACGGGGAAAATACAAAATTTTTGTTAAAATTTGAAATTCCTTTGTAACTTTTTTATTAATTACCGTACAAAAAGTTATAACCTATTAAAAGATAGGAAATTTTCTTAGCAATCCAAATCTCCGATTAGTCTTTTTATATCTTTTATAGTTTTTAATATACGGGGAAAATACAAAATTTTTGATAAAAAATTTGTAAATCCCTCGTAACTTTTTTATTAATTAACGTATAAAAAGTTATAACCTATCGAAAGAAAGGAAATGTTTTTAAAAATCCAAAATTCCAATTAATTTTTTTATATCTTTTATCGTTTTTAAAAAACAGGGGAAATACCAAATTTTTGTTAAAATTTGTAAATCCCTCGTAACTTTTTTATTAATTAACGTACAGAAAGTTGTAACCTATCAAAAGATAGGAAATTTTTTTAAAAATCCAAAATTCCGATTAGTTCTTTCATATTTTTTATAGTTTTCAATATACGGGGGAAATACCAAATTTTTGTTAAAATTTGTAATTCCCTCGTAACTTTTTTATTAAATAACGTACAAAAAGTTATAACCTATCAAAAGAAAGGAAATTTTTTTAGAAATCCAAAATTCCAATTATTTTTTTTATATCTTTTATAGTTTTCAAAAAACGGGGGAAATACCAAATTTTTGTTAAAATTTGAAAATCCCTCGTAACTTTTTTATTAATTAACGTACAAAAAGTTATAACCTATCAAACGAAAGGAAATTTTTTTAAAAATTTAAAATTCCAATTAATTTTTTTATATCTTTTATAGTTTTCAAAAAACGGGGGAAATACCAAATTTTTGTTAAAATTTGTAAATCCCTCGTAACTTTTTTATTAATTAACGTACAGAAAGTTGTAACCTATCAAAAGATAGGAAATTTTCTCAGCAATACAAATTTCCAATTAGTCTTTTTATATCTTTTATAGTTTTCAATATACGGGGGAAATACCAAATTTTGGTTAAAATTTGTAAATCCCTCGTAACTTTTTTATTAATTAACGTACAAAAAGTTATAACCTATTAAACAAAAGGAATTTTTTTAAAAATCCAAAATTCCAATTAGTTTTTTTATATCTTTTATAGATTTCATAATTCGGGAAAAATACAAAATTTTTGTTAAAATTTGTAATTCCCTCGTAACTTTTTTATTAATTAACGTACAAAAAGTTATAACTATCAAAAGAAAGGAAATTTTTTTATACATCCTAAATTCCAATTAGTCTTTTTATATCTTTTATAGTTTTCAATATACGGGGGAAATACAAAATTTTTGTTAAAATTTGTAAATCCCTCGTAACTTTTTTATTAATTAACGTACAAAAAGTTATAACCTATTAAACGAAAGGAATTTTTTTTTAAAATCCAAAATTCCAATTAGTTTTTTTATATCTTTTATAGTTTTCATAATTCGGGAAAAATACAAAATTTTTGTTAAAATTTGTAATTCCCTCGTAACTTTTTTATTAATTAACGTACAAAACGTTATAACTATCAAAAGAAAGGAAATTTTTTTATAAATCCAAAATTCCAATTAGTCTTTTTATATCTTTTATAGTTTTCAATATACGGGGGAAATACAAAATTTTTGTTAAAATTTGTAAATCCTTCGTAACTTTTTTATTAATTAACGTACAAAAAGTTATAACCTATCAAAAGAAAGGAAATTTTTTTAAAAATCAAAAATTCCAATTAATTTTTTTATATCTTTTATCGTTTTTAAAAAACGGGGGAAATACCCATTTTTGTTAAAATTTGTAAATCCCTCGTAACTTTTTTATTAATTAACGTACAGAAAGTTGTAACCTATCAAAAGATAGAAAATTTTCTTATAAATCCAAAATTCCAATTAGTTCTTTCATATCTTTTATAGTTTTCAATATACGGGGGAAATACCAAATTTTTGTTAAAATTTGTAATTCCCTCGTAACTTTTTTATTAAATAACGTACAAAAAGTTATAACCTATCAAAAGAAATGAAATTTTTTTAGAAATCCAAAATTCCAATTATTTTTTTTATATCTTTTATAGTTTTCAATATACGGAGGAAATACCAAATTTTTGTTAAAATTTGTAATTCCCTCGTAACTTTTTTATTAATTACCGTACAAAAAGTTGTAACCTATCAAAAGATAGAAAATTTTCTCAAGAATCCAAATTTTCAATTAATTTTTTTTATCTTGTATAGTTTTCAATATACGGGGGAACTCCAAAATTTTTGTTAAAATTTGTAATTCCCTCGTAACTTTTTTATTAATTACCGCACAAAAAGTTTTAACCTATCAAAAGATAGGAAATTTTCTCAAAAATTCAAATTTTTAATTAATTTTTTTATATCTTTTATAGTTTTCAATATACGGGGGAAATACAAAATTTTTGTTAAAATTTGTAATTTCCTCGTAACTTTTTTATTATTTACCGCACAAAAAGTTATAACCTATCAAAAGATAGGAAATTCTCTCAACAACTAAAATATCCAAGTAATTTTTTTATATCTTTTATAATTTTCAATATACGGGCAAAATACAAAATTTTTGTTAAAATTTGAAATTCCCTCGTAACTTTTTTATTAATTACCGTACAAAAAGTTATAACCTATTAAAAGATAGGAAATTTTCTTAGCAATCCAAGTTTTTGATCAGTCTTTTTATATCTCTTATAGTTTTCAATGTACGGGGGAAATACAAAATTTTTGTTAAAATTTGAAAATCCCTTGTAACTTTTTTATTAATTAACGTACAAAAAGTTATAACCTATCAAACGAAAGGAAATTTTTTTAAAAATTTAAAATTCCAATTAATTTTTTTATATCTTTTATAGTTTTCAAAAAACGGGGGAAATACCAAATTTTTGTTAAAATTTGTAAATCCCTCGTAACTTTTTTATTAATTAACGTACAGAAAGTTGTAACCTATCAAAAGATTGAAAATTTTCTCAGCAATACAAATTTCCAATTAGTCTTTTTATATCTTTTATAGTTTTTAATATACGGGGGAAATACAAAATTTTTGTTAAAATTTGTAATTCCCTTGTAACTTTTTTATTAATTACCGTACAAAAAGTTATAACCTATTAAACGAAAGGAATTTTTTTTAAAAATCCAAAATTCCAATTAGTTTTTTTATATCTCTTATAGTTTTCAATATACGGGGGAAATACAAAAATTTTGTTAAAATTTGTAAATCCTTCGTAACTTTTTTATTAATTACCGTACAAAAAGTTGTAACCTATCAAAAGATAGAAAATTTTCTCAAGAATCCAAATTTTCAATTAATTTTTTTTTATCTTTTATAGTTTTCAATATACGGGGGAACTCCAAAATTTTTGTTAAAATTTGTAATTCCCTCGTAACTTTTTTATTAATTACCGCACAAAAAGTTTTAACCTATCAAAAGATAGGAAATGTTCTCAAAAATTCAAATTTTTAATTAATTTTTTTATATCTTTTATAGTTTTCAATATACGGGGGAAATACAAAATTTTTGTTAAAATTTGTAATTTCCTCGTAACTTTTTTATTATTTACCGCACAAAAAGTTATAACCTATCAAAAGATAGGAAATTCTCTCAACAACTAAAATATCCAAGTAATTTTTTTATATCTTTTATAATTTTCAATTTACGGGCAAAATACAAAATTTTTGTTAAAATTTGAAATTCCCTCGTAACTTTTTTATTAATTACCGTACAAAAAGTTATAACCTATTAAAAGATAGGAAATTTTCTTAGCAATCCAAGTTTCCGATCAGTCTTTTTATATCTCTTATAGTTTTCAATGTACGGGGGAAATACAAAATTTTTGTTAAAATTTGAAAATCCCTTGTAACTTTTTTATTAATTAACGTACAAAAAGTTATAACCTATCAAACGAAAGGAAATTTTTTTAAAAATTTAAAATTCCAATTAATTTTTTTATATCTTTTATAGTTTTCAAAAAACGGGGGAAATACCAAATTTTTGTTAAAATTTGTAAATCCCTCGTAACTTTTTTATTAATTAACGTACAGAAAGTTGTAACCTATCAAAAGATTGAAAATTTTCTCAGCAATACAAATTTCCAATTAGTCTTTTTATATCTTTTATAGTTTTCAATATACGGGGGAAATACAAAATTTTGGTTAAAATTTGTAAATCCCTCGTAACTTTTTTATTAATTAACGTACAAAAAGTTATAACCTATTAAACAAAAGGAATTTTTTTAAAAATCCAAAATTCCAATTAGTTTTTTTATATCTTTTATAGATTTCATAATTCGGGAAAAATACAAAATTTTTGTTAAAATTTGTAATTCCCTCGTAACTTTTTTATTAATTAACGTACAAAAAGTTATAACTATCAAAAGAAAGGAAATTTTTTTATACATCCTAAATTCCAATTAGTCTTTTTATATCTTTTATAGTTTTCAATATACGGGGGAAATACAAAATTTTTGTTAAAATTTGTAAATCCCTCGTAACTTTTTTATTAATTAACGTACAAAAAGTTATAACCTATTAAACGAAAGGAATTTTTTTTTAAAATCCAAAATTCCAATTAGTTTTTTTATATCTTTTATAGTTTTCATAATTCGAGAAAAATACAAAATTTTTGTTAAAATTTGTAATTCCCTCGTAACTTTTTTATTAATTAACGTACAAAACGTTATAACTATCAAAAGAAAGGAAATTTTTTTATAAATCCAAAATTCCAATTAGTCTTTTTATATCTTTTATAGTTTTCAATATACGGGGGAAATACAAAATTTTTGTTAAAATTTGTAAATCCCTCGTAACTTTTTTATTAATTAACGTACAAAAAGTTATAACCTATCAAAAGAAAGGAAATTTTTTTAAAAATCAAAAATTCCAATTAATTTTTTTATATCTTTTATCGTTTTTAAAAAACGGGGGAAATACCCATTTTTGTTAAAATTTGTAAATCCCTCGTAACTTTTTTATTAATTAACGTACAGAAAGTTGTAACCTATCAAAAGATAGAAAATTTTCTTATAAATCCAAAATTCCAATTAGTTCTTTCATATCTTTTATAGTTTTCAATATACGGGGGAAATACCAAATTTTTGTTAAAATTTGTAATTCCCTCGTAACTTTTTTATTAAATAACGTACAAAAAGTTGTAACCTATCAAAAGATAGAAAATTTTCTCAAGAATCCAAATTTTCAATTAATTTTTTTATATCTTTTATAGTTTTCAATATACGGGGGAATTCCAAAATTTTTGTTAAAATTTGTAATTCCCTCGTAACTTTTTTATTAATTACCGCACAAAAAGTTTTAACCTATCAAAAGATAGGAAATTTTCTCAAAAATTCAAATTTTTAATTAATTTTTTTATATCTTTTATAGTTTTCAATATACGGGGGAAATACAAAATTTTTGTTAAAATTTGTAATTTTCTCGTAACTTTTTTATTATTTACCGCACAAAAAGTTATAACCTATCAAAAGATAGGAAATTCTCTCAACAACTAAAATATCCAAGTAATTTTTTTATATCTTTTATAATTTTCAATATACGGGCAAAATACAAAATTTTTGTTAAAATTTGAACTTCCCTCGTAACTTTTTTATTAATTACCGTACAAAAAGTTATAACCTATTAAAAGATAGGAAATTTTCTTAGCAATCCAAGTTTCCGATTAGCCTTTTTATATCTCTTATAGTTTTCAATGTACGGGGGAAATACAAAATTTTTGTTAAAATTTGTAAATCCCTTGTAACTTTTTTATTAATTAACGTACAAAAAGTTATAACCTATCAAACGAAAGGAAATTTTTTTAAAAATTTAAAATTCCAATTAATTTTTTTATATCTTTTATAGTTTTCAAAAAACGGGGGAAATACCAAATTTTTGTTAAAATTTGTAAATCCCTCGTAACTTTTTTATTAATTAACGTACAGAAAGTTGTAACCTACCAAAAGATTGAAAATTTTCTCAGCAATACAAATTTCCAATTAGTCTTTTTATATCTTTTATAGTTTTTAATATACGGGGGAAATACAAAATTTTTGTTAAAATTTGTAATTCCCTTGTAACTTTTTTATTAATTACCGTACAAAAAGTTATAACCTATTAAACGAAAGGAATTTTTTTTAAAAATTCAAAATTCCAATTAGTTTTTTCATCTTTTATAGTTTTCAATATACGGGGGAAATACAAAATTTTTGTTAAAATTTGTAATTTCCTCGTAACTTTTTTATTATTTACCGTACAAAAAGTTATAACCTATCAAAAGATAGGAAATTCTTTCAACAATCCAAATATTCAATTAATTTTTTTATATCTTTTATAGTTTTCAATATACGGGCGAAATACAAAATTTTTGTTAAAATTTGAAATTCCCTCGTAACTTTTTTATTAATTACCGTACAAAAAGTTATAACCTATTAAAAGATAGGAAATTTTCTTAGCAATCCAAATTTCCGATTAGTCTTTTTATATCTTTTATAGTTTTCATAATTCGGGAAAAATACCAAATTTTTGTTAAAATTTGTAAATCCCTCGTAACTTTTTTATTAATTAACGTACAAAAAGTTATAACTTATTAAACGAAAGGAATTTTTTTTTTAAATCCAAAATTCCAATTAATTTTTTTATATCTTTTATAGTTTTTAATATACGGGGGAAATACAAAATTTTTGTTAAAATTTGTAATTTCCTCGTAACTTTTTTATTAATTACCGTACAAAAAGTTATAACCTATTAAACGAAAGGAATTTTTTTTTTAAATCCGAAATTCCAATTAGTTTTTTTATATCTTTTATAGTTTTCAATATACAGGAAAAATACAAAATTTTTGTTAAAATTTGTAAATCCTTCGTAACTTGTTTATTAAATAACGTACAGAAAGTTATAACCTATTAAAAGATAGAAAATTTTCTTAAAAATTCAAAATTCCAATTAGTTTTTTCATCTTTTATAGTTTTCAATATACGGGGGAAATAGAAAATTTTTGTTAAAATTTGTAATTCCCTCGTAACTTTATTTTTAATTAACGTACAAAAAGTTAGAACCTATCAAAAGATAGGAAAATTTCTTAAAAATCCAAAATTTTAATTAGTTTTTTATATCTTTTATAGTTTTCAATATACTGGCGAAATACCAAATTTTTGTTAAAATTTGTAAATCCCTCGTAACTTTTTGTAACCTATCAAACGAAAGGAAATTTTTTTAAAAATCCAAAATTCCAATTAATTTTTTTATATCTTTTATAGTTTTCAAAAAACGGGGGAAATACCAAATTTTTGGTAAAATTTGTAAATCCCTCGTAACTTTTTTATTAATTAACGTACAGAAAGTTGTAACCTATCAAAAGATAGGAAATTTTCTCAGCAATACAAATTTCCGATTAGTCTTTTTATATCTTTTATAGTTTTCAATATACGGGGGAAATACCAAATTTTTGTTAAAATTTGTAAATCCCTCGTAACTTGTTTATTAATTAACGTACAGAAAGTTATAGCCTATTAAAAGATAGAACATTTTCTTAAAAATTCAAAATTCCAATTAGTTTTTTCATATCTTTTATAGTTTTCAATATACGGGGGAAATACAAAATTTTTGTTAAAATTTGTAATTCCCTTGTAACTTTTTTATTAATTACCGTACAAAAAGTTATAACCTATTAAAAGAAAGGAAATTTTTTTAAAAATCCAAAATTCCAATTAATTTTTTTATATCCTTTATAGTTTTCAAAAAACGGGGGAAATACCAAATTTTTGTTAAAATTTGTAAATCCCTCGTAACTTTTTTATTAATTAACGTAGAGAAAGTTGTAACCTATCAAAAGATAGGAAATTTTCTTAAAAATTCAAAATTCCAATTAGTTCTTTCATATCTTTTATAGTTTTCAATATACGGGGGAAATACAAAATTTTTGTTAAAATTTGTAATTCCCTCGTAATTTTTTTATTAAATAACGTACAAAAAGTTATAACCTATCAAAAGATAGGAAATTTTCTCAAGAATCCAAATTTCCAATTAATTTTTTTTATATCTTTTATAGTTTTCAATATACGGGGGAAATCCAAAATTTTTGTTAAAGTTTGTAATTCCCTCGTAACTATATTATTAATTACCGTACAAAAAGTTATAACCTATCAAAAGATCGGAAATTTTCTCAGCAATACAAAATTCCGATTAGTCTTTTTATATCTTTTATAGTTTTCAATATACGGGGGAAATACAAAATTTTTGTTACAATTTGTAAATCCTTCGTAACTTTTTTATTAATTAACGTACAAAAAGTAAGGAAAGAAAGGAAATTTTTTTAAAAATCCAAAATTCCGATTAGTTCTTTCATATTTTTTATAGTTTTCAATATACGGGGGAAATACCAAATTTTTGTTAAAATTTGTAATTCCCTCGTAACTTTTTTATTAAATAACGTACAAAATGTTATAACCTATCAAAAGAAAGGAAATTTTTTTAGAAATCCAAAATTCCAATTATTTTTTTTATATCTTTTATAGTTTTCAATATACGGGGGAAATACCAAATTTTTGTTAAAATTTGTAATTCCCTCGTAACTTTTTTATTAATTACCGCACAAAAAGTTATAACCTATCAAAAGATAGGAAATTTTTTTAGAAATCCAAAATTCCAATTATTTTTTTTATATCTTTTATAGTTTTTAATATACGGGGGAAATACAAAATTTTTGTTAAAATTTGTAATTCCCTCGTAACTTTTTTATTAATTACCGTACAAAAAGTTATAACCTATTAAACGAAAGGAATTTTTTTTTTAAATCCGAAATTCCAATTAGTTTTTTTATATCTTTTATAGTTTTCAATATACAGGAAAAATACAAAATTTTTGTTAAAATTTGTAAATCCTTCGTAACTTGTTTATTAAATAACGTACAGAAAGTTATAACCTATTAAAAGATAGAAAAATTTCTTAAAAATCCAAAATTTTAATTAGTTTTTTATATCTTTTATAGTTTTCAATATACTGGCGAAATACCAAATTTTTGTTAAAATTTGTAAATCCCTCGTAACTTTTTGTAACCTATCAAACGAAAGGAAATTTTTTTAAAAATCCAAAATTCCAATTAATTTTTTTATATCTTTTATAGTTTTCAAAAAACGGGGGAAATACCAAATTTTTGGTAAAATTTGTAAATCCCTCGTAACTTTTTTATTAATTAACGTACAGAAAGTTGTAACCTATCAAAAGATAGGAAATTTTCTCAGCAATACAAATTTCCGATTAGTCTTTTTATATCTTTTATAGTTTTCAATATACGGGGGAAATACCAAATTTTTGTTAAAATTTGTAAATCCCTCGTAACTTGTTTATTAATTAACGTACAGAAAGTTATAGCCTATTAAAAGATAGAACATTTTCTTAAAAATTCAAAATTCCAATTAGTTTTTTCATATCTTTTATAGTTTTCAATATACGGGGGAAATACAAAATTTTTGTTAAAATTTGTAATTCCCTTGTAACTTTTTTATTAATTACCGTACAAAAAGTTATAACCTATTAAAAGAAAGGAAATTTTTTTAAAAATCCAAAATTCCAATTAATTTTTTTATATCCTTTATAGTTTTCAAAAAACGGGGGAAATACCAAATTTTTGTTAAAATTTGTAAATCCCTCGTAACTTTTTTATTAATTAACGTAGAGAAAGTTGTAACCTATCAAAAGATAGGAAATTTTCTTAAAAATTCAAAATTCCAATTAGTTCTTTCATATCTTTTATAGTTTTCAATATACGGGGGAAATACAAAATTTTTGTTAAAATTTGTAATTCCCTCGTAATTTTTTTATTAAATAACGTACAAAAAGTTATAACCTATCAAAAGATAGGAAATTTTCTCAAGAATCCAAATTTCCAATTAATTTTTTTTATATCTTTTATAGTTTTCAATATACGGGGGAAATCCAAAATTTTTGTTAAAGTTTGTAATTCCCTCGTAACTATATTATTAATTACCGTACAAAAAGTTATAACCTATCAAAAGATCGGAAATTTTCTCAGCAATACAAAATTCCGATTAGTCTTTTTATATCTTTTATAGTTTTCAATATACGGGGGAAATACAAAATTTTTGTTACAATTTGTAAATCCTTCGTAACTTTTTTATTAATTAACGTACAAAAAGTAAGGAAAGAAAGGAAATTTTTTTAAAAATCCAAAATTCCGATTAGTTCTTTCATATTTTTTATAGTTTTCAATATACGGGGGAAATACCAAATTTTTGTTAAAATTTGTAATTCCCTCGTAACTTTTTTATTAAATAACGTACAAAATGTTATAACCTATCAAAAGAAAGGAAATTTTTTTAGAAATCCAAAATTCCAATTATTTTTTTTATATCTTTTATAGTTTTCAATATACGGGGGAAATACCAAATTTTTGTTAAAATTTGTAATTCCCTCGTAACTTTTTTATTAATTACCGCACAAAAAGTTATAACCTATCAAAAGATAGGAAATTTTCTCAAGAATCCAAATTTTCAATTAATTTTTTTATATCTTTTATAGTTTTCAATATACGGGCGAAATACAAAATTTTTGTTAAAATTTGTAAATCCTTGTATTTTTTTTTATTAATTAACGTACAAAAAGTTATAACCTATCAAAAGAAAGGAAATTTGCTTAGCAATCCAAATTTCTAATTAATTTTTTTTTATCTTTTATAGTTTTCAATATACGGGGAAAATACCAAATTTTTGTTAAAATTTGTAATTCCCTCGTAACTTTTTGATTAAATAACGTACAAAAAGTTATAACCTATCAAATGAAAGGAAATTTTTTTAGATATCCAAAATTCCAATTATTTTTTTTATATCTTTTATAGTTTTCAATATACGGGGGAAATACCAAATTTTTGTTAAAATTTGTAAATCCCTCGTAACTTTTTTATTAATTAACGTACAAAAAGTTATAACCTATCAAAAGAAAGGAAATTTTTTTAAAAATCAAAAATTCCAATTAATTTTTTTATATCTTTTATCGTTTTTAAAAAACGGGGGAAATACCCAATTTTTGTTAAAATTTGTAAATCCCTCGTAACTTTTTTATTAATTACCGTACAAAAAGTTATAACCTATTAAAAGATAGGAAATTTTCTTAGCAATCCAAATTTCCAATTAGTCTTTTTATTTCTTGTATAGTTTTCAATATACGGGGGAAATACAAAATTTTTGTTAAAATTTGTAAATCCCTCGTAACTTTTTTATTAATTAACGTACAAAAAGTTATAACCTATCAAACGAAAGGAAATTTTTTTAAAAATTTAAAATTCCAATTAATTTTTTTATATCTTTTATAGTTTCCAAAAAACGGGGGAAATACCAAATTTTTGTTAAAATTTGTAAATCCCTCGTAACTTTTTTATTAATTAACGTACAGAAAGTTGTAACCTATCAAAAGATTGGAAATTTTCTCAGCAATACAAATTTCCAATTAGTCTTTTTATATCTTTTATAGTTTTTAATATACGGGGGAAATACAAAATTTTTGTTAAAATTTGTAATTCCCTTGTAACTTTTTTATTAATTACCGTACAAAAAGTTATAACCTATTAAACGAAAGGAATTTTTTTTTAAAATCCAAAATTCCAATTAGTTTTTTTAAATCTTTTATAGTTTTCATAATTCGGAAAAAATACAAAATTTTTGTTAAAATTTGTAATTCCCTCGTAACTTTTTTATTAGTTTACGTACACAAAGTTATAACTATCAAAAGAAAGGAAATTTTTTTATAAATCCAAAATTCCAATTAATTTTTTTATATCTTTTATAGTTTTCAATATACGGGGGAAATACAAAATTTTTGTTAAAATTTGTAATTCCCTCGTAACTTTTTTATTAATTACCGTACAAAAAGTTATAACCTATCAAAAGAAAGGAAATTTTTTTAAAAATCCAAAATTCCAATTTATTTTTTTATATCTTTTATAGTTTTCAAAAAACGGGGGAAATACCAAATTTTTGTTAAAATTTGAAAATCCCTCGTAACTTTTTTATTAATTAACGTACAAAAAGTTATAACCTATCAAACGAAAGGAAATTTTTTTAAAAATTTAAAATTCCAATTAATTTTTTTATATCTTTTATAGTT
The DNA here is from genome assembly GCA_964028335.1 of Altica lythri. Lineage (NCBI taxonomy): Eukaryota > Metazoa > Arthropoda > Insecta > Coleoptera > Chrysomelidae > Altica > Altica lythri. Next base: position 119,055 of record CAXIIO010001538.1, on the reverse strand, counting down.
TTCAAAAAACGGGGGAAATACCAAATTTTTGTTAAAATTTGTAAATCCCTCGTAACTTTTTTATTAATTAACGTACAGAAAGTTGTAACCTATCAAAAGATAGTAAATTTTCTCAGCAATACAAATTTCCAATTAGTCTTTTTATATCTTTTATAGTTTTCAATATACGGGGGAAATACAAAATTTTTGTTAAAATTTGTAAATCCCTCGTAACTTTTTTATTAATTAACGTACAAAAAGTTATAACCTATTAAACGAAAGGAATTTTTTTTAAAAATCCGAAATTCCAATTAGTTTTCTTATATCTTTTATAGTTTTCATAATTCGGGAAAAATACAAAATTTTTGTTAAAATTTGTAATTCCCTCGTAACTTTTTTATTAATTAACGTACAAAATGTTATAACTATCAGAAGAAAGGAAATTTTTTTATAAATCCAAAATTCCAATTAGTCTTTTTATATCTTTTATAGTTTTCAATATACGGGGGAAATACAAAATTTTTGTTAAAATTTGTAAATCCCTCGTAACTTTTTTATTAATTAACGTACAAAAAAATATAACCTCTCAAAAGAAAGGAAACTTTTTTAAAAATCAAAAATTCCAATTAATTTTTTTATATCTTTTATCGTTTTTAAAAAACGGGGGAAATACCCAATTTTTGTTAAAATTTGTAAATCCCTCTTAACTTTTTTATTAATTAACGTACAGAAAGTTGTAACCTATCAAAAGATAGAAAATTTTTTTATAAATCCAAAATTCCAATTAGTTCTTTCATATCTTTTATAGTTTTCAATATACGGGGGAAATACAAAATTTTTGTTAAAATTTGTAATTCCCTCGTAACTTTTTTATTAAATAACGTACAAAAAGTTATAACCCATCAAAAGAAATGAAATTTTTTTAGAAATCCAAAATTCCAATTATTTTTTTTATATCTTTTATAGTTTTCAATATACGGGGGAAATACCAAATTTTTGTTAAAATTTGTAATTGCCTCGTAACTTTTTTATTAATTACCGTACAAAAAGTTATAACCTATCAAAAGATAGGAAATTCTCTCAACAATCCAAATATCCAATTAATTTTTTTATATCTTTTATAGTTTTCAATATACGGGCAAAATACAAAATTTTTGTTAAAATTTGAAATTCCCTCGTAACTTTTTTATTAATTACCGTACAAAAAGTAATAACCTATTAAAAGATAGGAAATTTTCTTAGCAATCCAAATTTTCAATTAATTTTTTTATATCTTTTATAGTTTTCAATATACGGGGGAAATCCAAAATTTTTGTTAAAATTTGTTATTCCCTCGTAACTTTTTTATTAATTACCGCACAAAAAGTTTTAACCTATCAAAAGATAGGAAATTTTCTCAAGAATTCAAATTTTTAATTAATTTTTTTATACCTTTTATAGTTTTCAATATACGGGGGAAATACAAAATTTTTGTTAAAATTTGTAATTTCCTCGCAATTTTTTATTATTTACCGTAAAAAAAGTTATAACCTATCAAAAGATTGGAAATTTTCTCAGCAATACAAATTTCCAATTATTTTTTTTATATCTGTTATAGTTTTTAATATACGGGGGAAATACAAAATTTTTGTTAAAATTTGTAATTCCCTTGTAACTTTTTTATTAATTACCGTACAAAAAGTTATAACCTATTAAACGAAAGGAATTTTTTTTTAAAATCCAAAATTCCAATTAGTTTTTTTTAAATCTTTTATAGTTTTCATAATTCGGAAAAAATACAAAATTTTTGTTAAAATTTGTAATTCCCTCGTAACTTTTTTATTAATTAAGGTACAAAAAGTTATAACTATCAAAAGAAAGGAAATTTTTTTATAAATCCAAAATTCCAATTAATTTTTTTATATCTTTTATAGTTTTCAATATACGGGGGTAATACAAAATTTTTGTTAAAATTTGTAATTCCCTCGTAACTTTTTTATTAATTACCGTACAAAAAGTTATAACCTATCAAAAGAAAGGAAATTTTTTTAAAAATCCAAAATTCCAATTAATTTTTTTATATCTCTTATAGTTTTCAAAAAACGGGGGAAATACCAAATTTTTTTTAAAATTTGAAAATCCCTCGTAACTTTTTTATTAATTAACGTACGAAAAGTTATAACCTATCAAACGAAAGGAATTTTTTTTAAAAATTTAAAATTCCAATTAATTTTTTTATATCTTTTATAGTTTTCAAAAAACGGGGGAAATACCAAATTTTTGTTAAAATTTGTAAATCCCTTGTAACTTTTTTATTAATTAACGTACAGAAAGTTGTAACCTATCAAAAGATAGGAAATTTTCTCAGCAATACAAATTTCCAATTAGTCTTTTTATATCTTTTATAGTTTTCAATATACGGGGGAAATACAAAATTTTTGTTAAAATGTGTAAATCCCTCGCAACTTTTTTATTAATTAACGTACAAAAAGTTATAACCTATTAAAAGAAAGGACATTTTTTTAAAAATCCAAAATTCCAATTAATTTTTTTATATCTTTTATAGTTTTCAAAAAACGGGGGAAATACCAAATTTTTGTTAAAATTTGTAAGTCCCTCGTAACTTTTTTATTAATTAACGTACAGAAAGTTATAACCTATTAAAAGATAGAAAATTTTCTTAAACATTCAAAATTCCAATTAGTTTTTTCATCTATTATAGTTTTCAATATACGGGGGAAATAGAAAATTTTTGTTAAAATTTGTAATTCCCTCGTAACTTTATTTTTAATTAACGTACAAAAAGTTAGAACCTATCAAAAGATAGGAAATTTTCTTAAAAATCCAAAATTTTAATTAGTTTTTTATATCTTTTATAGTTTTCAATATGCTGGCGAAATACCAAATTTTTGTTAAAATTTGTAAATCCCTCGTAACTTTTTGTAACCTATCAAACGAAAGGAAATTTTTTTAAAAATCCAAAATTCCAATTAATTTTTTTATATCTTTTATAGTTTTCAAAAAACGGGGGAAATACCAAATTTTTGTTAAAATTTGTAATTCCCTCGTAACTTTTTTATTAATTACCGTACAAAAAGTTATAACCTATCAAAAGATAGGAAATTTTCTCAAGAATCCAAATTTTCAATTAATTTTTTTATATCTTTTATAGTTTTCAACATACAGGGGAAATACAAAATTTTTGTTAAAATTTGTAAATCCCTCGTTACTTTTTTATTAATTAACGTACAAAAAGTTATAACCTATCAAAAGAAAGGAAATTTTTTTAAAAATCAAAAATTCCAATTAATTTTTTTATATCTTTTATCGTTTTTAAAAAACGGGGGAAATACCCAATTTTTGTTAAAATTTGTAAATCCCTCGTAACTTTTTTATTAATTACCGTACAAAAAGTTATAACCTATCAAAAGATAGGAAATTTTCTTAGCAATCCAAATTTCCGATTAGTCTTTTTATTTCTTTTATAGTTTTCAATATACGGAGGAAATACAAAATTTTTGTTAAAATTTGTAAATCCCTCGTAACTTTTTTATTAATTAACGTACAAAAAGTTATAACCTATCAAACGAAAGGAAATTTTTTTAAAAATTTAAAATTCCAATTAATTTTTTTATATCTTTTATAGTTTTCAAAAAACGGGGGAAATACCAAATTTTTGTTAAAATTTGTAAATACCTCGTAACTTTTTTATTAATTAACGTACAGAAAGTTGTAACCTATCAAAAGTTTGGAAATTTTCTCAGCAATACAAATTTCCAATTATTTTTTTTATATCTTTTATAGTTTTTAATATACGGGGGAAATACAAAATTTTTGTTAAAATTTGTAATTCCCTTGTAACTTTTTTATTAATTACCGTACAAAAAGTTATAACCTATTAAGCGAAAGGAATTTTTTTTTAAAATCCAAAATTCCAATTAGTTTTTTTAAATCTTTTATAGTTTTCATAATTCGGAAAAAATACAAAATTTTTGTTAAAATTTGTAATTCCCTCGTAACTTTTTTATTAATTAACGTACAAAAAGTTATAACTATCAAAAGAAAGGAAATTTTTTTATTAATCCAAAATTCCAATTAATTTTTTTATATCTTTTATAGTTTTCAATATACGGGGGTAATACAAAATTTTTGTTAAAATTTGAAAATCCCTCGTAACTTTTTTATTAATTAACGTACAAAAAGTTATAACCTATCAAACGAAAGGAATTTTTTTTAAAAATTTTAAATTCCAATTAATTTTTTTATATCTTTTATAGTTTTCAAAAAACGGGGGAAATACCAAATTTTTGTTAAAATTTGTAAATCCCTCGTAACTTTTTTATTAATTAACGTACAGAAAGTTGTAACCTATCAAAAGATAGGAAATTTTCTCAGCAATACAAATTTCCAATTAGTCTTTTTATATCTTTTATAGTTTTCAATATACGGGGGAAATACAAAATTTTTGTTAAAATTTGTAAATCCCTCGTAACTTTTTTATTAATTAACGTACAAAAAGTTATAACCTATTAAAAGAAAGGAAATTTTTTTAAAAATCCAAAATTCCAATTAAGTTTTTTATATCTTTTATAGTTTTCAAAAAACGGGGGAAATACCAAATTTTTGTTAAAATTTGTAAATCCCTCGTAACTTTTTTATTAATTAACGTACAGAAAGTTGTAACCTATCAAAAGATAGGAAATTTTCTCAGCAATACAAATTTCCAATTAGTCTTTTTATATCTTTTATAGTTTTCAATATACGGGGGAAATACAAAATTTTTGTTAAAATTTGTAAATTCCTCGTAACTTTTTTATTAATTAACGTACAAAAAGTTATAACCTATTAAAAGAAAGGAAATTTTTTTAAAAATCCAAAATTCCAATTAATTTTTTTATATCTTTTATAGTTTTCAAAAAACGGGGGAAATACCAAATTTTTGTTAAAATTTGTAAATCCCTCGTAACTTTTTTATTAATTAACGTAGAGAAAGTTGTAACCTATCAAAAGATAGGAAATTTTCTTAAAAATTCAAAATTCAAATTAGTTCTTTCATATCTTTTATAGTTTTCAATATACGGGGGAAATACAAAATTTTTGTTAAAATTTGTAATTCCCTCGTAATTTTTTTATTAAATAACGTACAAAAAGTTATAACCTATCAAAAGATAGGAAATTTTCTCAAGAATCCAAATTTTCAATTAATTCTTTTATATCTTTTATAGTTTTCAATATACGGGGGAAATCCAAAATTTTTGTTAAAGTTTGTAATTCCCTCGTAACTATATTATTAATTACCGTACAAAAAGTTATAACCTATTAAAAGATCGGAAATTTTCTCAGCAATACAAAATTCCGATTAGTCTTTTTATATCTTTTATAGTTTTCAATATACGGGGGAAATACAAAATTTTTGTTACAATTTGTAAATCCTTCGTAACTTTTTTATTAATTAACGTACAAAAAGTTATAACCTATCAAAAGAAAGGAAATTTTTTTAAAAATCCAAAATTCCCATTAGTTCTTTCATATTTTTTATAGTTTTCAATATACGGGCGAAATACCAAATTTTTGTTAAAATTTGTAAATCCCTTGTATTTTTTTTATTAATTAACGTACAAAAAGTTATAACCTATCAAAAGAAAGGAAATTTGCTTAGCAATCCAAATTTCTAATTAATTTTTTTTTATCTTTTATAGTTTTCAATATACGGGGGAAATACCCAATTTTTTATAGTTTTCAATATACGGGGGAAATACCAAATTTTTGTTAAAATTTGTAATTCCCTCGTTACTTTTTTATTAATTACCGTACAAAAAGTTATAACCTATCAAAAGATAGGAAATTTTCTCAAGAAGTCAAATTTTCAATTAATTTTTTTATATCTTTTATAGTTTTCAATATACGGGGGAAATACAAAATTTTTGTTTAAATTTGTAATTTCCTCGTAACTTTTTTATTATTTACCGTACAAAAAGTTATAACCTATCAAAAGAAAGGAAATTTTTTTAAAAATCCAAAATTCCAATTAATTTTTTTATATCTTTTATAGTTTTTAAAAAACGGGGGAAATACCAAATTTTTGTTAAAATTTGTAAATCCCTCGTAATTTTTTTATTAATTAACGTACAGAAAGTTGTAACCTATCAAAAGATAGGAAATTTTCTCAGCAATACAAATTTCCAATTAGTCTTTTTATATCTTTTATAGTTTTCAATATACGGGGGAAATACAAAATTTTGGTTAAAATTTGTAAATCCCTCGTAACTTTTTTATTAATTAACGTACAAAAAGTTATAACCTATTAAACGAAAGGAATTTTTTTTTAAAAATCCAAAATTCCAATTAGTTTTTTATATCTTTTATAGATTTCATAATTCGGGAAAAATACAAAATTTTTGTTAAAATTTGTAATTCCCTCGTAACTTTTTTATTAATTAACGTACAAAAAGTTATAACTATCAAAAGAAAGGAAATTTTTTTATAAATCCAAAATTCCAATTAGTCTTTTTATATCTTTTATAGTTTTCAATATACGGGGGAAATACAAAATTTTTGTTAAAATTTGTAAATCCCTCGTAACTTTTTTATTAACTAACGTACAAAAAATTTGTAACCTATCAAAAGATAGGAAATTTTCTTATAAATCCAAAATTTCAATTAGTTCTTTCATATCTTTTATAGTTTTTAATATACGGGGAAAATACCAAATTTTTGTTAAAATTTGTAATTCCCTCGTAACTTTTTAATTAAATAACGTACAAAAAGTTATAACCTATCATATGAAAGGAAATTTTTTTAGATATCCAAAATTCCAATTATTTTTTTTATATCTTTTATAGTTTTCAATATACGGGGGAAATACCAAATTTTTGTTAAAATTTGTAATTCGCTCGTAACTTTTTTATTAATTACCGTACAATAAGTTATAACCTATCAAAAGATAGGAAATTTTCTCAGCAATACAAATTTCCAATTATTTTTTTTATATCTTTTATAGTTTTTAATATACGGGGGAAATACAAAATTTTTGTTAAAATTTGTAATTCCCTTGTAACTTTTTTATTAATTACCGTACAAAAAGTTATAACCTATTAAGCGAAAGGAATTTTTTTTTAAAATCCAAAATTCCAATTAGTTTTTTTAAATCTTTTATAGTTTTCATAATTCGGAAAAAATACAAAATTTTTGTTAAAATTTGTAATTCCCTCGTAACTTTTTTATTAATTAACGTACAAAAAGTTATAACTATCAAAAGAAAGGAAATTTTTTTATTAATCCAAAATTCCAATTAATTTTTTTATATCTTTTATAGTTTTCAATATACGGGGGTAATACAAAATTTTTGTTAAAATTTGAAAATCCCTCGTAACTTTTTTATTAATTAACGTACAAAAAGTTATAACCTATCAAACGAAAGGAATTTTTTTTAAAAATTTTAAATTCCAATTAATTTTTTTATATCTTTTATAGTTTTCAAAAAACGGGGGAAATACCAAATTTTTGTTAAAATTTGTAAATCCCTCGTAACTTTTTTATTAATTAACGTACAGAAAGTTGTAACCTATCAAAAGATAGGAAATTTTCTCAGCAATACAAATTTCCAATTAGTCTTTTTATATCTTTTATAGTTTTCAATATACGGGGGAAATACAAAATTTTTGTTAAAATTTGTAAATCCCTCGTAACTTTTTTATTAATTAACGTACAAAAAGTTATAACCTATTAAAAGAAAGGAAATTTTTTTAAAAATCCAAAATTCCAACTAAGTTTTTTATATCTTTTATAGTTTTCAAAAAACGGGGGAAATACCAAATTTTTGTTAAAATTTGTAAATCCCTCGTAACTTTTTTATTAATTAACGTACAGAAAGTTGTAACCTATCAAAAGATAGGAAATTTTCTCAGCAATACAAATTTCCAATTAGTCTTTTTATATCTTTTATAGTTTTCAATATACGGGGGAAATACAAAATTTTTGTTAAAATTTGTAAATTCCTCGTAACTTTTTTATTAATTAACGTACAAAAAGTTATAACCTATTAAAAGAAAGGAAATTTTTTTAAAAATCCAAAATTCCAATTAATTTTTTTATATCTTTTATAGTTTTCAAAAAACGGGGGAAATACCAAATTTTTGTTAAAATTTGTAAATCCCTCGTAACTTTTTTATTAATTAACGTAGAGAAAGTTGTAACCTATCAAAAGATAGGAAATTTTCTTAAAAATTCAAAATTCAAATTAGTTCTTTCATATCTTTTATAGTTTTCAATATACGGGGGAAATACAAAATTTTTGTTAAAATTTGTAATTCCCTCGTAATTTTTTTATTAAATAACGTACAAAAAGTTATAACCTATCAAAAGATAGGAAATTTTCTCAAGAATCCAAATTTTCAATTAATTCTTTTATATCTTTTATAGTTTTCAATATACGGGGGAAATCCAAAATTTTTGTTAAAGTTTGTAATTCCCTCGTAACTATATTATTAATTACCGTACAAAAAGTTATAACCTATTAAAAGATCGGAAATTTTCTCAGCAATACAAAATTCCGATTAGTCTTTTTATATCTTTTATAGTTTTCAATATACGGGGGAAATACAAAATTTTTGTTACAATTTGTAAATCCTTCGTAACTTTTTTATTAATTAACGTACAAAAAGTTATAACCTATCAAAAGAAAGGAAATTTTTTTAAAAATCCAAAATTCCCATTAGTTCTTTCATATTTTTTATAGTTTTCAATATACGGGCGAAATACCAAATTTTTGTTAAAATTTGTAAATCCCTTGTATTTTTTTTATTAATTAACGTACAAAAAGTTATAACCTATCAAAAGAAAGGAAATTTGCTTAGCAATCCAAATTTTTAATTAATTTTTTTTTATCTTTTATAGTTTTCAATATACGGGGGAAATACCCAATTTTTTATAGTTTTCAATATACGGGGGAAATACCAAATTTTTGTTAAAATTTGTAATTCCCTCGTTACTTTTTTATTAATTACCGTACAAAAAGTTATAACCTATCAAAAGATAGGAAATTTTCTCAAGAAGTCAAATTTTCAATTAATTTTTTTATATCTTTTATAGTTTTCAATATACGGGGGAAATACAAAATTTTTGTTTAAATTTGTAATTTCCTCGTAACTTTTTTATTATTTACCGTACAAAAAGTTATAACCTATCAAAAGAAAGGAAATTTTTTTAAAAATCCAAAATTCACATTAATTTTTTTATATCTTTTATAGTTTTTAAAAAACGGGGGAAATACCAAATTTTTGTTAAAATTTGTAAATCCCTCGTAATTTTTTTATTAATTAACGTACAGAAAGTTGTAACCTATCAAAAGATAGGAAATTTTCTCAGCAATACAAATTTCCAATTAGTCTTTTTATATCTTTTATAGTTTTCAATATACGGGGGAAATACAAAATTTTGGTTAAAATTTGTAAATCCCTCGTAACTTTTTTATTAATTAACGTACAAAAAGTTATAACCTATTAAACGAAAGGAATTTTTTTTAAAAATCCAAAATTCCAATTAGTTTTTTTATATCTTTTATAGATTTCATAATTCGGGAAAAATACAAAATTTTTGTTAAAATTTGTAATTCCCTCGTAACTTTTTTATTAATTAACGTACAAAAAGTTATAACTATCAAAAGAAAGGAAATTTTTTTATAAATCCAAAATTCCAATTAGTCTTTTTATATCTTTTATAGTTTTCAATATACGGGGGAAATACAAAATTTTTGTTAAAATTTGTAAATCCCTCGTAACTTTTTTATTAATTAAAGTACAAAAAGTTATAACCTATCAAAAGAAAGGAAATTTTTTTAAAAATCAAAAATTCCAATTAATTTTTTTATATCTGTTATCGTTTTTAAAAAACGGGGGAAATACCCAATTTTTGTTAAAATTTGTAAATCCCTCGTAACTTTTTTATTAACTAACGTACAAAAAGTTGTAACCTATCAAAAGATAGGAAATTTTCTTATAAATCCAAAATTTCAATTAGTTCTTTCATATCTTTTATAGTTTTCAATATACGGGGAAAATACCAAATTTTTGTTAAAATTTGTAATTCCCTCGTAACTTTTTAATTAAATAACGTACAAAAAGTTATAACCTATCAAATGAAAGGAAATTTTTTTAGATATCCAAAATTCCAATTATTTTTTTTATATCTTTTATAGTTTTCAATATACGGGGGAAATACCAAATTTTTGTTAAAATTTGTAATTCCCTCGTAACTTTTTTATTAATTACCGTACAATAAGTTATAACCTATCAAAAGATAGGAAATTTTCTCAAGAATCCAAATTTTCAATTAATTTTTTTATATCTTTTATAGTTTTCAACATACGGGGGAAATACAAAATTTTTGTTAAAATTTGTAAATCCCTCGTAACTTTTTTATTAATTAACGTACAAAAAGTTATAACCTATCAAAAGAAAGGAAATTTTTTTAAAAATCAAAAATTCCAATTAATTTTTTTATCTTTTATCGTTTTTAAAAAACGGGGGAAATACCCAATTTTTGTTAAAATTTGTAAATCCCTCGTAACTTTTTTATTAATTACCGTACAAAAAGTTATAACCTGTTAAAAGATAGGAAATTTTCTTAGCAATCCAAATTTCCGATTAGTGTTTTTATTTCTTGTATAGTTTTCAATATACGGGGGAAATACAAAATTTTTGTTAAAATTTGTAAATCCCTCGTAACTTTTTTATTAATTAACGTACAAAAAGTTATAACCTATCAAACGAAAGGAAATTTTTTTAAAAATTTAAAATTCCAATTAATTTTTTTATATCTTTTATAGTTTTCAAAAAACGGGGGAAATACCAAATTTTTGTTAAAATTTGTAAATCCCTCGTAACTTTTTTATTAATTAACTTACAGAAAGTTGTAACCTATCAAAAGATTGGAAATTTTCTCAGCAATACAAATTTCCAATTAGTCTTTTTATATCTTTTATAGTTTTTAATATACGGCGGAAATACAAAATTTTTGTTAAAATTTGTAATTCCCTTGTAACTTTTTTATTAATTACCGTACAAAAAGTTATAACCTATTAAACGAAAGGAATTTTTTTTTAAAATCCAAAATTCCAATTAGTTTTTTTAAATCTTTTATAGTTTTCATAATTCGGAAAAAATACAAAATTTTTGTTAAAATTTGTAATTCCCTCGTAACTTTTTTATTAGTTAACGTACACAAAGTTATAACTATCAAAAGAAAGGAAATTTTTTTATAAATCCAAAATTCCAATTAATTTTTTTATATCTTTTATAGTTTTCAATATACGGGGGAAATACAAAATTTTTGTTAAAATTTGTAAATCCCTCGTAACTTTTTTATTAATTAACGTACAAAAAGTTATAACCTATCAAACGAAAGGAAATTTTTTTAAAAATTTAAAATTCCAATTAATTTTTTTATATCTTTTATAGTTTTCAAAAAACGGGGGAAATACCAAATTTTTGTTAAAATTTGTAAATCCCTCGTAACTTTTTTATTAATTAACGTACAGAAAGTTGTAACCTATCAAAAGATTGAAAATTTTCTCAGCAATACAAATTTCCAATTAGTCTTTTTATATCTTTTATAGTTTTTAATATACGGGGGAAATACAAAATTTTTGTTAAAATTTGTAATTCCCTTGTAACTTTTTTATTGATTACCGTACAAAAAGTTATAACCTATTAAATGAAAGGAATTTTTTTAAAAAATCCAAAATTCCCATTAGTTTTTTTATATCTTTTATAGTTTTCAATATACGGGCGAAATACAAAATTTTTGTTAAAATTTGTAAATCCTTCGTAACTTGTTTATTAATTAACGTACAGAAAGTTATAACCTATTAAAAGATAGAAAATTTTCTTAAAAATTCAAAATTCCAATTAGTTTTTTCATCTTTTATAGTTTTCAATATACGGGGGAAATAGAAAATTTTTGTTAAAATTTGTAATTCCCTCGTAACTTTATTTTTAATTAACGTACAAAAAGTTAGAACCTATCAAAAGATAGGAAATTTTCTTAAACATCCAAAATTTTAATTAGTTTTTTATATCTTTTATAGTTTTCAATATACTGGCGAAATACCAAATTTTTGTTAAAATTTGTAAATCCCTCGTAACTTTTTGTAACCTATCAAACGAAAGGAAATTTTTTTAAAAATCCAAAATTCCAATTAATTTTTTTATATCTTTTATAGTTTTCAAAAAACGGGGGAAATACCAAATTTTTGTTAAAATTTGTAATTCCCTCGTAACTTTTTTATTAATTACCGTAGAAAAAGTTATAACCTATCAAAAGATAGGAAATTTTCTCAAGAATCCAAATTTTCAATTAATTTTTTTATATCTTTTATAGTTTTCAACATACGGGGGAAATACAAAATTTTTGTTAAAATTTGTAAATCCCTCGTAACTTTTTTATTAATTAACGTACAAAAAGTTATAACCTATCAAAAGAAAGGAAATTTTTTTTAAAATCAAAAATTCCAATTAATTTTTTTTATATCTTTTATCGTTTTTAAAAAACGGGGGAAATACCCAATTTTTGTTAAAATTTGTAAATCCCTCGTAACTTTTTTATTAATTACCGTACAAAAAGTTATAACCTATTAAAAGATAGGAAATTTTCTTAGCAATCCAAATTTCCAATTAGTCTTTTTATTTCTTTTATAGTTTTCAATATACGGGGGAAATACAAAATTTTTGTTAAAATTTGTAAATCCCTCGTAACTTTTTTATTAATTAACGTACAAAAAGTTATAACCTATCAAACGAAAGGAAATTTTTTTAAAAATTTAAAATTCCAATTATTTTTTTTATATCTTTTATAGTTTTTAATATACGGGGGAAATACAAAATTTTTGTTAAAATTTGTAATTCCCTCGTAACTTTTTTATTAATTAACGTACAAAAAGTTATAACTATCAAAAGAAAGGAAATTTTTTTATAAATCCAAAATTCCAATTAATTTTTTTATATCTTTTATAGTTTTCAATATACGGGGGTAATACAAAATTTTTGTTAAAATTTGTAATTCCCTCGTAACTTTTTTATTAATTACCGTACAAAAAGTTATAACCTATCAAAAGAAAGGAAATTTTTTTAAAAATCCAAAATTCCAATTAATTTTTTTATATCTCTTATAGTTTTCAAAAAACGGGGGAAATACCAAATTTTTGTTAAAATTTGAAAATCCCTCGTAACTTTTTTATTAATTAACGTACAAAAAGTGATAACCTATCAAACGAAAGGAATTTTTTTTTAAAATTTAAAATTCCAATTAATTTTTTTATATCTTTTATAGTTTTCAAAAACGGGGGAAATACCAAATTTTTGTTAAAATTTGTAAATCCCTCGTAACTTTTTTATTAAATAACGTACAGAAAGTTGTAACCTATCAAAAGATAGGAAATTTTCTCAGCAATACAAATTTCCAATTAGTCTTTTTATATCTTTTATAGTTTTCAATATACGGGGGAAATACAAAATTTTTGTTAAAATTTGTAATTCCCTCGTACATTTTTTATTATTTACCGTACAAAAAGTTATAACCTATCAACAGATAGGAAATTCTCTCAGCAATCCAAATAGCCAATTAATTTTTTATATCTTTTATAGTTTTCAATATACTGGGGAAATACAAAATTTTTGTTAAAATTTGTAATTCCCTCGTAACTTTTTTATTAATTACCGTACAAAAAGTTATAACACATCAAAAGATGTGAAATTTTCTTAGCAATCCAAATTTTCGATTAGTCTTTTTATATTTTTTATAGTTTTAAAAAAACGGGGGAAATACCAAATTTTTGTTAAAATTTGTAAATCTCTCGTAACTTTTTTATTAATTAACGTACAGAAAGTTATGACCCATCAAAAGATAGGAAATTTTCTTAAAAATCCAAAATTCCAATTAGTTCTTTTATATCTTTTATAGTTTTCAATATACGGGGGAAATCCAAAATTTTTGTTAAAATTTGTAATTTTCTCGTAACTTTTTTATTAAATAACGTACAAAAAGTTATAACATATCAAAAGAAAGGAAATTTTTTTAGAAATCCAAAATTTCAATTAATTTTTTTATATTTTTTATCGTTTTTAAAAAACGGGGGAAATACCAATTTTTTGTTAAAATTTGTAAATCTCTCGTAACTTTTTTATTAATTAACGTACAGAAAGTTGTGACCCATCAAAAGATAGGAAATTTTCTTAAAAATCCAAAATTCCAATTAGTTCTTTTATATCTTTTATAGTTTTCAATATACGGGGGAAATACCAAATTTTTGTTAAAATTTGTTATTCCCTCGTAACTTTTTTAATAATTACCGTACAATAAGTTATAACCTATCAAAAGATAGGAAATTTGCTCAAGAATCCAAATTTTCAATTAATTTTTTTATATCTTTTATAGTTTTCAACATACGGGGGAAATACAAAATTTTTGTTAAAATTTGTAAATCCCTCGTAACTTTTTTATTAATTAACGTACAAAAAGTTATAACCTATCAAAAGAAAGGAAATTTTTTTAGAAATCAATTATTCCAATTAATTTTTTTATATCTTTTATCGTTTTTAAAAAACGGGGGAAATACCCAATTTTTGTTAAAATTTGTAAATCCCTCGTAACTTTTTTATTGATTACCGTACAAAAAGTTATAACCTATTAAAAGATAGGAAATTTTCTTAGCAATCCAAATTTCCGATTAGTCTTTTTATTTCTTGTATAGTTTTCAATATACGGGGGAAATACAAAATTTTTGTTAAAATTTGTAAATCCCTCGTAACTTTTTTATTAATCAACGTACAAAAAGTTATAACCTATCAAACAAAAGGAAATTTTTTTAAAAATTTAAAATTCCAATTAATTTTTTTATATCTTTTATAGTTTTCAAAAAACGGGGGAAATACCAAATTTTTGTTAAAATTTGTAAATCCCTCGTAACTTTTTTATTAATTAACGTACAGAAAGTTGTAACCTATCAAAAGATTGGAAATTTTCTCAGCAATACAAATTTCCAATTAGTCTTTTTATATATTTTATAGTTTTTAATATGCGGGGGAAATAAAAAGTTTTTGTTAAAATTTGTAATTCCCTTGTAACTTGTTTATTAATTACCGTACAAAAAGTTATAACCTATTAAACGAAAGGAATTTTTTTTTAAAATCCAAAATTCCAATTAGTTTTTTTAAATCTTTTATAGTTTTCATAATTCGGAAAAAATACAAAATTTTTGTTAAAATTTGTAATTCCCTCGTAACTTTTTTATTAGTTAACGTACACAAAGTTATAACTATCAAAAGAAAGGAAATTTTTTTATAAATCCAAAATTCCAATTAATTTTTTTATATCTTTTATAGTTTTCAATATACGGGGGAAATACAAAATTTTTGTTAAAATTTGTAATTCCCTCGTAACTTTTTTATTAATTACCGTACAAAAAGTTATAACCTATCAAAAGAAAGGAAATTTTTTTAAAAATCCAAAATTCCCATTATTTTTTTTAAATCTTTTATAGTTTTCAAAAAACGGGGGAAATACCAAATTTTTGTTAAAATTTGAAAATCCCTCGTAACTTTTTTATTAATTAACGTACAAAAAGTTATAACCTATCAAACGAAAGGAAATTTTTTTAAAAATTTAAAATTCCAATTAATTTTTTTATATCTTTTATAGTTTTCAAAAAACGGGGGAAATACCAAATTTTTGTTAAAATTTGTAAATCCCTCGTAACTTTTTTATTAATTAACGTACAGAAAGTTGTAACCTATCAAAAGATAGGAAATTTTCTCAGCAATACAAATTTCCAATTAGTCTTTTTATATCTTTTATAGTTTTCAATATACGGGGGAAATACAAAATTTTTGTTAAAATTTGTAAATCCCTCGTAACTTTTTTATTAATTAACGTACAAAAAGTTATAACCTATTAAACGAAAGGAATTTTTTTTAAAAATCCGAAATTCCAATTAGTTTTCTTATATCTTTTATAGTTTTCATAATTCGGGAAAAATACAAAATTTTTGTTAAAATTTGTAATTCCCTCGTAACTTTTTTATTAATTAACGTACAAAATGTTATGACTATCAGAAGAAAGGAAATTTTTTTATAAATCCAAAATTCCAATTAGTCTTTTTATATCTTTTATAGTTTTCAATATACGGGGGAAATACAAAATTTTTGTTAAAATTTGTAAATCCCTCGTAACTTTTTTATTAATTAACGTACAAAAAGTTATAACCTATCAAAAGAAAGGAAACTTTTTTAAAAATCAAAAATTCCAATTAATTTTTTTATATCTTTTATCGTTTTTAAAAAACGGGGGAAATACCCAATTTTTGTTAAAATTTGTAAATCCCTCTTAACTTTTTTATTAATTAACGTACAAAAAGTTATAACCCATCAAAAGAAATGAAATTTTTTTAGAAATCCAAAATTCCAATTATTTTTTTATATCTTTTATAGTTTTCAATATACGGGGGAAATACCAAATTTTTGTTAAAATTCGTAATTCCCTCGTAACTTTTTTATTAATTACCGTACAAAAAGTTATAACCTAACAAAAGATAGGAAATTTTCTTAAAAATACAAAATTCCAATTAATTTTTTTATACCTTTTATAGTTTTCAATATACGGGGGAAATACAAAATTTTTGTTAAAATTTGTAATTTCCTCGTAACTTTTTTATTATTTACCGTATAAAAAATTATAACCTATCAAAAGATAGGAATATCTCTCAACAATCCAAATATCCAATTAATTTTTTTATATCTTTTATAGTTTTCAATATACGGGGGAAATACAAAATTTTTGTTAAAATTTGTAAATCCCTCGTAACTTTTTTATTAATTAACGTACAAAAAGTTATAACCTATCAAACGAAAGGAAATTTTTTAAAAATTTAAAATTTCAATTAATTTTTTTATATCTTTTATAGTTTTCAAAAAACGGGGAAAATACCAAATTTTTGTTAAAATTTGTAAATCCCTCGTAACTTTTTTATTAATTAACGTACAGAAAGTTGTAACCTATCAAAAGATTGGAAATTTTCTCAGCAATACAAATTTCCAATTAGTCTTTTTATATCTTTTATAGTTTTTAATATACGGGGGAAATACAAAATTTTTGTTAAAGTTTGTAATTCCCTTGTAACTTTTTTATTGATTACCGTACAAAAAGTTATAACCTATTAAACGAAAGGAATTTTTTTTAAAAATCCAAAATTCCCATTAGTTTTTTTATATCTTTTATAGTTTTCAATATACGGGGGAAATACAAAATTTTTGTTAAAATTTGTAAATCCTTCGTAACTTGTTTATTAATTAACGTACAGAGTGTTATAACCTATTAAAAGATAGAAAATTTTCTTAAAAATTCAAAATTCCAATTAGTTTTTGATCTTTTATAGTTTTCAATATACGGGGGAAATAGAAAATTTTTGTTAAAATTTGTAATTCCCTCGTAACTTTATTTTTAATTAACGTACAAAAAGTTAGAACCTATCAAAAGATAGGAAATTTTCTTAAAAATCCAAAATTTTAATTAGTTTTTTATATCTTTTATAGTTTTCAATATACTGGCGAAATACCAAATTTTTGTTAAAATTTGTAAATCCCTCGTAACTTTTTGTAACCTATCAAACGAAAGGAAATTTTTTTAAAAATCCAAAATTCCAATTAATTTTTTTATATCTTTTATAGTTTTCAAAAAACGGGGGAAATACCAAATTTTTGTTAAAATTTGTAATTCCCTCGTAACTTTTTTATTAATTACCGTACAAAAAGTTATAACCTATCAAAAGATAGGAAATTTTTTCAAGAATCCAAATTTTCAATTAATTTTTTTATATCTTTTATAGTTTTCAACATACGGGGGAAATACAAAATTTTTTTTAAAATTTGTAAATCCCTCGTAACTTTTTTATTAATTAACGTACAAAAAGTTATAACCTATCAAAAGAAGGGAAATTTTTTTAAAAATCAAAAATTCCAATTAATTTTTTTATACCTTTTATCGTTTTTAAAAAACGGGGGAAATACCCAATTTTTGTTAAAATTTGTAAATCCCTCGTAACTTTTTTATTAATTACCGTACAAAAAGTTATAACCTATTAAAAGATAGGAAATTTTCTTAGCAATCCAAATTTTCGATTAGTCTTTTTATTTCTTTTATAGTTTTCAATATACGGGGGAAATACAAAATTTTTGTTAAAATTTGTAAATCCCTCGTAACTTTTTTATTAATTAACGTACAGAAAGTTGTAACCTATCAAAAGATTGGAAATTTTCTCAGCAATACAAATTTCCAATTAGTCTTTTTATATCTTTTATAGTTTTTAATATACGGGGGAAATACAAAATTTTTGTTAAAGTTTGTAATTCCCTTGTAACTTTTTTATTGATTACCGTACAAAAAGTTATAACCTATTAAACGAAAGGAATTTTTTTTAAAAATCCAAAAGTCCCATTAGTTTTTTTATATCTTTTATAGTTTTCAATATACGGGGGAAATACAAAATTTTTGTTAAAATTTGTAAATCCTTCGTAACTTGTTTATTAATTAACGTACAGAAAGTTATAACCTATTGAAAGATAGAAAATTTTCTTAAAAATTCAAAATTCCAATTAGTTTTTGATCTTTTATAGTTTTCAATATACGGGGGAAATCCAAAATTTTTGTTAAAGTTTGTAATTCCCTCGTAACTATATTATTAATTACCGTACAAAAAGTTATAACCTATCAAAAGATAGGAAATTTTCTTAAAAATCCAAAATTTTAATTAGTTTTTTATATCTTTTATAGTTTTCAATATACTGGCGAAATACCAAATTTTTGTTAAAATTTGTAAATCCCTCGTAACTTTTTGTAACCTGTCAAACGAAAGGAAATTTTTTTAAAAATTCAAAATTCCAATTAATTTTTTTATATCTTTTATAGTTTTCAAAAAACGGGGGAAATACCAAATTTTTGTTAAAATTTGTAATTCCCTCGTAACTTTTTTATTAATTACCGTACAAAAAGTTATAACCTATCAAAAGATAGGAAATTTTCTCAAGAATCCAAATTTTCAATTAATTTTTTTATATCTTTTATAGTTTTCAACATACGGGGGAAATACAAAATTTTTGTTAAAATTTGTAAATCCCTCGTAACTTTTTTATTAATTAACGTACAAAAAGTTATAACCTATCAAAAGAAAGGAAATTTTTTTAAAAATCAAAAATTCCAATTAATTTTTTTATACCGTTTATCGTTTTTAAAAAACGGGGGAAATACCCAATTTTTGTTAAAATTTGTAAATCCCTCGTAACTTTTTTATTAATTACCGTACAAAAAGTTATAACCTATTAAAAGATAGGAAATTTTCTTAGCAATCCAAATTTCCGATTAGTCTTTTTATTTCTTTTATAGTTTTCAATATACGGGGGAAATACAAAATTTTTGTTAAAATTTGTAAATCCCTCGTAACTTTTTTATTAATTAACGTACAAAAAGTTATAACCTATCAAACGAAAGAAAATTTTTTTAAAAATTTAAAATTCCAATTAATTTTTTTATATCTTTTATAGTTTTCAAAAAACGGGGGAAATACCAAATTTTTGTTAAAATTTGTAAATACCTCGTAACTTTTTTATTAATTAACGTACAGAAAGTTGTAACCTATCAAAAGATTGAAAATTTTCTCAGCAATACAAATTTCCAATTATTTTTTTTATATCTTTTATAGTTTTTAATATACGGGGGAAATACAAAATTTTTGTTAAAATTTGTAATTCCCTTGTAACTTTTTTATTAATTACCGTACAAAAAGTTATAACCTATTAAACGAAAGGAATTTTTTTTTAAAATCCAAAATTCCAATTAGTTTTTTTAAATCTTTTATAGTTTTCATAATTCGGAAAAAATACAAAATTTTTGTTAAAATTTGTAATTCCCTCGTAACTTTTTTATTAATTAACGTACAAAAAGTTATAACTATCAAAAGAAAGGAAATTTTTTTATAAATCCAAAATTCCAATTAATTTTTTTATATCTTTTATAGTTTTCAATATACGGGGGTAATACAAAATTTTTGTTAAAATTTGTAATTCCCTCGTAACTTTTTTATTAATTACCGTACAAAAAGTTATAACCTATCAAAAGAAAGGAAATTTTTTTAAAAATCCAAAATTCCAATTAATTTTTTTATATCTCTTATAGTTTTCAAAAAACGGGGGAAATACCAAATTTTTGTTAAAATTTGAAAATCCCTCGTAACTTTTTTATTAATTAACGTACAAAAAGTTATAACCTATCAAACGAAAGGAATTTTTTTTAAAAATTTAAAATTCCAATTAATTTTTTTATATCTTTTATAGTTTTTAAAAAACGGGGGAAATACCAAATTTTTGTTAAAATTTGTAAATCCCTCGTAACTTTTTTATTAATTAACGTACAGAAAGTTGTAACCTATCAAAAGATAGGAAATTTTCTCAGCAATACAAATTTCCAATTAGTCTTTTTATATCTTTTATAGTTTTCAAT
Organism: Altica lythri; assembly: GCA_964028335.1. NCBI lineage: Eukaryota > Metazoa > Arthropoda > Insecta > Coleoptera > Chrysomelidae > Altica > Altica lythri. The sequence goes on along the minus strand of CAXIIO010001538.1, from coordinate 98,556 downwards.
ATACGGGGGAAATACAAAATTTTTGTTAAAATTTGTAAATCCCTCGCAACTTTTTTATTATTTAACGTACAAAAAGTTATAACCTATTAAAAGAAAGGAAATTTTTTTAAAAATCCAAAATTCCAATTAATTTTTTTATATCTTTTATAGTTTTCAAAAAACGGGGGAAATACCAAATTTTTGTTAAAATTTGTAAATCCCTCGTAACTTTTTTATTAATTAACGTACAGAAAGTTATAACCTATTAAAAGATAGAAAATTTTCTTAAAGATTCAAAATTCCAATTAGTTTTTTCATCTTTTATAGTTTTCAATATACGGGGGAAATAGAAAATTTTTGTTAAAATTTGTAATTCCCTCGTAACTTTTTTATTAATTAACGTACAGAAAGTTGTAACCTATCAAAAGATTGGAAATTTTCTCAGCAATACAAATTTCCAATTAGTCTTTTTATATCTTTTATAGTTTTTAATATACGGGGGAAATGCAAAATTTTTGTTAAAGTTTGTAATTCCCTTGTAACTTTTTTATTGATTACCGTACAAAAAGTTATAACCTATTAAACGAAAGGAATTTTTTTTAAAAATCCAAAATTCCCATTAGTTTTTTTATATCTTTTATAGTTTTCAATATACGGGGGAAATACAAAATTTTTGTTAAAATTTGTAAATCCTTCGTAACTTGTTTATTAATTAACGTACAGAAAGTTATAACCTATTAAAAGATAGAAAATTTTCTTAAACATTCAAAATTCCAATTAGTTTTTTCATCTTTTATAGTTTTCAATATACGGGGGAAATAGAAAATTTTTGTTAAAATTTGTAATTCCCTCGTAACTTTATTTTTAATTAACGTACAAAAAGTTAGAACCTACCAAAAGATAGGAAATTTTCTTAAAAATCCAAAATTTTAATTAGTTTTTTATATCTTTTATAGTTTTCAATATACTGGCGAAATACCAAATTTTTGTTAAAATTTGTAAATCCCTCGTAACTTTTTGTAACCTATCAAACGAAAGGAAATTTTTTTAAAAATCCAAAATTCCAATTAATTTTTTTATATCTTTTATAGTTTTCAAAAAACGGGGGAAATACCAAATTTTTGTTAAAATTTGTAATTCCCTCGTAACTTTTTTATTAATTACCGTACAAAAAGTTATAACCTATCAAAAGATAGGAAATTTTCTCAAGAATCCAAATTTTCAATTAATTTTTTTATATCTTTTATAGTTTTCAACATACGGGGGAAATACAAAATTTTTGTTAAAATTTGTAAATCCCTCGTAACTTTTTTATTAATTAACGTACAAAAAGTTATAACCTATCAAAAGAAAGGAAATTTTTTTAAAAATCAAAAATTCCAATTAATTTTTTTATATCTTTTATCGTTTTTAAAAAACGGGGGAAATACCCAATTTTTGTTAAAATTTGTAAATCCCTCGTAACTTTTTTATTAATTACCGTACAAAAAGTTATAACCTATTAAAAGATAGGAAATTTTCTTAGCAATCCAAATTTCCGATTAGTCTTTTTATTTCTTTTATAGTTTTCAATATACGGGGGAAATACAAAATTTTTGTTAAAATTTGTAAATCCCTCGTAACTTTTTTAATAACTAACGTACAAAAAGTTATAACCTATCAAACGAAAGGAAATTTTTTTAAAAATTTAAAATTCCAATTAATTTTTTTATATCTTTTATAGTTTTCAAAAAACGGGGGAAATACCAAATTTTTGTTAAAATTTGTAAATACCTCGTAACTTTTTTATTAATTAACGTACAGAAAGTTGTAACCTATCAAAAGATTGGAAATTTTCTCAGCAATACAAATTTCCAATTATTTTTTTTATATCTTTTATAGTTTTTAATATACGGGGGAAATACAAAATTTTTGTTAAAATTTGTAATTCCCTTGTAACTTTTTTATTAATTACCGTACAAAAAGTTATAACCTATTAGACGAAAGGAATTTTTTTTTAAAATCCAAAATTCCAATTAGTTTTTTTAAATCTTTTATAGTTTTCATAATTCGGAAAAAATAAAAAATTTTTGTTAAAATTTGTAATTCCCTCGTAACTTTTTTATTAATTAACGTACAAAAAGTTATAACTATCAAAAGAAAGGAAATTTTTTTATAAATCCAAAATTCCAATTAATTTTTTTATATCTTTTATAGTTTTCAATATACGGGGGTAATACAAAATTTTTGTTAAAATTTGTAATTCCCTCGTAACTTTTTTATTAATTACCGTACAAAAAGTTATAACCTATCAAAAGAAAGGAAATTTTTTTAAAAATCCAAAATTCCAATTAATTTTTTTATATCTCTTATAGTTTTCAAAAAACGGGGGAAATACCAAATTTTTGTTAAAATTTGAAAATCCCTCGTAACTTTTTTATTAATTAACGTACAAAAAGTTATAACCTATCAAACGAAAGGAATTTTTTTAAAAAATTTAAAATTTCTATTAATTTTTTTATATCTTTTAAAGTTTTCAAAAAACGGGGGAAATACCAAATTTTTGTTAAAATTTGTAAATCCCTCGTAACTTTTTTATTAATTAACGTACAGAAAGTTGTAACCTATCAAAAGATAGGAAATTTGCTTAAAAATCCAAAATTCCAATTAGTTCTTTCATATCTTTTATAGTTTTCAATATACGGGGGAAATACAAAATTTTTGTTAAAATTTGTAATTCCCTCGTAATTTTTTTATTAAATAACGTACAAAAAGTTATAACCTATCAAAAGATAGGAAATTTTCTCAAGAATCCAAATTTTCAATTAATTTTTTTATATCTTTTATAGTTTTTAATATACGGGGGAAATCCAAAATTTTTGATAAAGTTTGTAATTCCCTCGTAACTATATTATTAATTACCGTACAAAAAGTTATAACCTATCAAAAGATCGGAAATTTTCTCAGCAATACAAAATTTCGATTAGTCTTTTTATATCTTTTATAGTTTTCAATATACGGGGGAAATACAAAATTTTTGTTACAATTTGTAAATCCTTCGTAACTTTTTTATTAATTAACGTACAAAAAGTTATAACCTATCAAAAGAAAGGAAATTTTTTTAAAAATCCAAAATTCCGATTAGTTCTTTCATATTTTTTATAGTTTTCAATATACGGGCGAAATACCAAATTTTTGTTAAAATTTGTAAATCCCTTGTATTTTTTTTATTAATTAACGTACAAAAAGTTATAACCTATCAAAAGAAAGGAAATTTGCTTAGCAATCCAAATTTCTAATTAATTTTTTTTTATCTTTTATAGTTTTCAATATACGGGGGAAATACCCAATTTTTTATAGTTTTCAATATACGGGGGAAATACCAAATTTTTGTTAAAATTTGTAATTCCCTCGTAACTTTTTTATTAATTACCGTACAAAAAGTTATAACCTATCAAAAGATAGGAAATTTTCTCAAGAAGTTAAATTTTCAATTATTTTTTTTATTTCTTTTATAGTTTTCAATATACGGGGGAAATACAAAATTTTTGTTAAAATTTGTAATTTCCTCGTAACTTTTTTATTATTTACCGTACAAAAAGTTATAACCTATCAAAAGAAAGGAAATTTTTTTAAAAATCCAAAATTCCAATTGATTTTTTTATATCTTTTATAGTTTTCAAAAAACGGGGGAAATACCAAATTTTTGTTAAAATTTGTAAATCCCTCGTAATTTTTTTATTAATTAACGTACAGAAAGTTGTAACCTATCAAAAGATAGGAAATTTTCTCAGCAATACAAATTTCCAATTAGTCTTTTTATATCTTTTATAGTTTTCAATATACGGGGGAAATACAAAATTTTGGTTAAAATTTGTAAATCCCTCGTAACTTTTTTATTAATTAACGTACAAAAAGTTATAACCTATCAAACGAAAGAAAATTTTTTTAAAAATTTAAAATTCCAATTAATTTTTTTATATCTTTTATAGTTTTCAAAAAACGGGGGAAATACCAAATTTTTGTTAAAATTTGTAAATCCCTCGTAACTTTTTTATTAATTAACGTACAAAAAGTTATAACCTATCAAACGAAAGAAAATTTTTTTAAAAATTTAAAATTCCAATTAATTTTTTTATATCTTTTATAGTTTTCAAAAAACGGGGGAAATACCAAATTTTTGTTAAAATTTGTAAATACCTCGTAACTTTTTTATTAATTAACGTACAGAAAGTTGTAACCTATCAAAAGATTGGAAATTTTCTCAGCAATACAAATTTCCAATTATTTTTTTTATATCTTTTATAGTTTTTAATATACGGGGGAAATACAAAATTTTTGTTAAAATTTGTAATTCCCTTGTAACTTTTTTATTAATTACCGTACAAAAAGTTATAACCTATTAAACGAAAGGAATTTTTTTTTTAAATCCAAAATTCCAATTAGTTTTTTTAAATCTTTTATAGTTTTCATAATTCGGAAAAAATACAAAATTTTTGTTAAAATTTGTAATTCCCTCGTAACTTTTTTATTAATTAACGTACAAAAAGTTATAACTATCAAAAAAAAGGAAATTTTTTTATAAATCCAAAATTCCAATTAATTTTTTTATATCTTTTATAGTTTTTAATATACGGGGGTAATACAAAATTTTTGTTAAAATTTGTAATTCCCTCGTAACTTTTTTATTAATTACCGTACAAAAAGTTATAACCTATCAAAAGAAAGGAAATTTTTTTAAAAATCCAAAATTCCAATTAATTTTTTTATATCTCTTATAGTTTTCAAAAAACGGGGGAAATACCAAATTTTTGTTAAAATTTGAAAATCCCTCGTAACTTTTTTATTAATTAACGTACAGAAAGTTGTAACCTATCAAAAGATAGGAAATTTTCTCAGCAATACAAATTTCCAATTAGTCTTTTTATATTTTTTATAGTTTTCAATATACGGGGGAAATACAACATTTTTGTTAAAATTTGTAAATCCCTCGCAACTTTTTTATTAATTAACGTACAAAAAGTTATAACCTATTAAAAGAAAGGAAATTTTTTTAAAAATCCAAAATTCTAATTAATTTTTTTATATCTTTTATAGTTTTTAAAAAACGGGGGAAATACCAAATTTTTGTTAAAATTTGTAAATCCCTTGTAACTTTTTTATTAATTAACGTACAGAAAGTTATAACCTATTAAAAGATAGAAAATTTTCTTAAAAATTCAAAATTCCAATTAGTTTTTTCATCTTTTATAGTTTTCAATATACAGGGGAAATAGAAAATTTTTGTTAAAATTTGTAATTCCCTCGTAACTTTTTTATTAATTAACGTACAGAAAGTTGTAACCTATCAAAAGATTGGAAATTTTCTCAGCAATACAAATTTCCAATTAGTCTTTTTATATCTTTTATAGTTTCTAATATACGGGGGAAATGCAAAATTTTTGTTAAAGTTTGTAATTCCCTTGTAACTTTTTTATTGATTACCGTACAAAAAGTTATAACCTATTAAACGAAAGGAATTTTTTTTAAAAATCCAAAATTCCAATTAGTTTTTTTAAATCTTTTATAGTTTTCATAATTCGGAAAAAATACAAAATTTTTGTTAAAATTTGTAATTCCCTCGTAACTTTTTTATTAATTAACGTACAAAAAGTTATAACTATCAAAAAAAAGGAAATTTTTTTATAAATCCAAAATTCCAATTAATTTTTTTATATCTTTTATAGTTTTCAATTAACGGGGGTAATACAAAATTTTTGTTAAAATTTGTAATTCCCTCGTAACTTTTTTATTAATTACCGTACAAAAAGTTATAACCTATCAAAAGAAAGGAAATTTTTTTAAAAATCCAAAATTCCAATTAATTTTTTTATATCTCTTATAGTTTTCAAAAAACGGGGGAAATACCAAATTTTTGTTAAACTTTGAAAATCCCTCGTAACTTTTTTATTAATTAACGTACAGAAAGTTGTAACCTATCAAAAGATAGGAAATTTTCTCAGCAATACAAATTTCCAATTAGTCTTTTTATATTTTTTATAGTTTTCAATATACGGGGGAAATACAAAATTTTTGTTAAAATTTGTAAATCCCTCGCAACTTTTTTATTAATTAACGTACAAAAAGTTATAACCTATTAAAAGAAAGGAAATTTTTTTAAAAATCCAAAATTCCAATTAATTTTTTTATATCTTTTATAGTTTTCAAAAAACGGGGGAAATACCAAATTTTTGTTAAAATTTGTAAATCCCTTGTAACTTTTTTATTAATTAACGTACAGAAAGTTATAACCTATTAAAAGATAGAAAATTTTCTTAAAAATTCAAAATTCCAATTAGTTTTTTCATCTTTTATAGTTTTCAATATACAGGGGAAATAGAAAATTTTTGTTAAAATTTGTAATTCCCTCGTAACTTTTTTATTAATTAACGTACAGAAAGTTGTAACCTATCAAAAGATTGGAAATTTTCTCAGCAATACAAATTTCCAATTAGTCTTTTTATATCTTTTATAGTTTTTAATATACGGGGGAAATGCAAAATTTTTGTTAAAGTTTGTAATTCCCTTGTAACTTTTTTATTGATTACCGTACAAAAAGTTATAACCTATTAAACGAAAGGAATTTTTTTTAAAAATCCAAAATTCCCATTAGTTTTTTCATATCTTTTATAGTTTTCAATATACGGGGGAAATACAAAATTTTTGTTAAAATTTGTAAATCCCTCGTAACTTTTTGTAACCTATCAAACGAAAGGAAATTTTTTTAAAAATCCAAAATTCCAATTAATTTTTTTATATCTTTTATAGTTTTCAAAAAACGGGGGAAATACCAAATTTTTGTTAAAATTTGTAATTCCCTCGTAACTTTTTTATTAATTACCGTACAAAAAGTTATAACCTATCAAAAGATAGGAAATTTTCTCAAGAATCCAAATTTTCAATTAATTTTTTTATATCTTTTATAGTTTTCAATATACGGGGGAAATACAAAATTTTTGTTAAAATTTGTAAATCCCTCGCAACTTTTTTATTAATTAACGTACAAAAAGTTATAACCTATTAAAAGAAAGGAAATTTTTTTAAAAATCCAAAATTCCAATTAATTTTTTTATATCTTTTATAGTTTTCAAAAAACGGGGGAAATACCAAATTTTTGTTAAAATTTGTAATTCCCTCGTAACTTTTTTATTAATAACCGTACAAAAAGTTATAACCTATCAAAAGATAGGAAATTTTCTCAAGAATCCAAATTTTCAATTAATTTTTTTATATCTTTTATAGTTTTCAACATACGGGGGAAATACAAAATTTTTGTTAAAATTTGTAAATCCCTCGTAACTTTTTTATTAATTAACGTACAAAAAGTTATAACCTGTCAAAAGAAAGGAAATTTTTTTAAAAATCAAAAATTCCAATTAATTTTTTTATATCTTTTATCGTTTTTAAAAAACGGGGGAAATACCCAATTTTTGTTAAAATTTGTAAATCCCTCGTAACTTTTTTATTAATTACCGTACAAAAAGTTATAACCTATTAAAAGATAGGAAATTTTCTTAGCAATCCAAATTTCCGATAAGTCTTTTTATTTCTTTTATAGTTTTCAATATACGGGGGAAATACAAAATTTTTGTTAAAATTTGTAAATTTCTCGTAACTTTTTTATTAATTAACGTACAAAAAGTTATAACCTATCAAACGAAAGGAAATTTTTTTAAAAATTTAAAATTCCAATTAATTTTTTTATATCTTTTATAGTTTTCAAAAAACGGGGGAAATACCAAATTTTTGTTAAAATTTGTAAATACCTCGTAACTTTTTTATTAATTAACGTACAGAAAGTTGTAACCTATCAAAAGATTGGAAATTTTCTCAGCAATACAAATTTTCAATTATTTTTTTTATATCTTTTATAGTTTTTAATATACGGGGGAAATACAAAATTTTGGTTAAAATTTGTAATTCCCTTGTAACTTTTTTATTACTTACCGTACAAAAAGTTATAACCTATTAAACGAAAGGAATTTTTTTTTAAAATCCAAAATTCCAATTAGTTTTTTTAAATCTTTTATAGTTTTCATAATTCGGAAAAAATACAAAATTTTTGTTAAAATTTGTAATTCCCTCGTAACTTTTTTATTAATTACCGTACAAAAAGTTATAACCTATCAAAAGAAAGGAAATTTTTTTAAAAATCCAAAATTCCAATTAATTTTTTTATATCTCTTATAGTTTTCAAAAAACGGGGGAAATACCAAATTTTTGTTAAAATTTGAAAATCCCTCGTAACTTTTTTATTAATTAACGTACAGAAAGTTGTAACCTATCAAAAGATAGGAAATTTTCTCAGCAATACAAATTTCCAATTAGTCTTTTTATATTTTTTATAGTTTTCAATATACGGGGGAAATACAACATTTTTGTTAAAATTTGTAAATCCCTCGCAACTTTTTTATTAATTAACGTACAAAAAGTTATAACCTATTAAAAGAAAGGAAATTTTTTTAAAAATCCAAAATTCTAATTAATTTTTTTATATCTTTTATAGTTTTTAAAAAACGGGGGAAATACCAAATTTTTGTTAAAATTTGTAAATCCCTTGTAACTTTTTTATTAATTAACGTACAGAAAGTTATAACCTATTAAAAGATAGAAAATTTTCTTAAAAATTCAAAATTCCAATTAGTTTTTTCATCTTTTATAGTTTTCAATATACGGGGGAAATAGAAAATTTTTGTTAAAATTTGTAATTCCCTCGTAACTTTTTTATTAATTAACGTACAGAAAGTTGTAACCTATCAAAAGATTGGAAATTTTCTCAGCAATACAAATTTCCAATTAGTCTTTTTATATCTTTTATAGTTTTTAATATACGGGGGAAATGCAAAATTTTTGTTAAAGTTTGTAATTCCCTTGTAACTTTTTTATTGATTACCGTACAAAAAGTTATAACCTATTAAACGAAAGGAATTTTTTTTAAAAATCCAAAAGTCCCATTAGTTTTTTCATATCTTTTATAGTTTTCAATATACGGGGGAAATACAAAATTTTTGTTAAAATTTGTAAATCCCTCGTAACTTTTTGTAACCTATCAAACGAAAGGAAATTTTTTTAAAAATCCAAAATTCCAATTAATTTTTTTATATCTTTTATAGTTTTCAAAAAACGGGGGAAATACCAAATTTTTGTTAAAATTTGTAATTCCCTCGTAACTTTTTTATTAATTACCGTACAAAAAGTTATAACCTATCAAAAGATAGGAAATTTTCTCAAGAATCCAAATTTTCAATTAATTTTTTTATATCTTTTATAGTTTTTAATATACGGGGGAAATACAAAATTTTTGTTAAAATTTGTAATTCCCTTGTAACTTTTTTATTAATTACCGTACAAAAAGTTATAACCTATTAAACGAAATAAATTTTTTTTTAAAATCCAAAATTCCAATTAGTTTTTTTAAATCTTTTATAGTTTTCATAATTCGGAAAAAATACAAAATTTTTGTTAAAATTTGTAATTCCCTCGTAACTTTTTTATTAATTAACGTACAAAAAGTTATAACTATCAAAAAAAAGGAAATTTTTTTATAAATCCAAAATTCCAATTAATTTTTTTATATCTTTTATAGTTTTCAATTAACGGGGGTAATACAAAATTTTTGTTAAAATTTGTAATTCCCTCGTAACTTTTTTATTAATTACCGTACAAAAAGTTATAACCTATCAAAAGAAAGGAAATTTTTTTAAAAATCCAAAATTCCAATTAATTTTTTTATATCTCTTATAGTTTTCAAAAAACGGGGGAAATCCCAAATTTTTGTTAAAATTTGAAAATCCCTCGTAACTTTTTTATTAATTAACGTACAGAAAGTTGTAACCTATCAAAAGATAGGAAATTTTCTCAGCAATACAAATTTCCAATTAGTCTTTTTATATTTTTTATAGTTTTCAATATACGGGGGAAATACAAAATTTTTGTTAAAATTTGTAAATCCCTCGCAACTTTTTTATTAATTAACGTACAAAAAGTTATAACCTATTAAAAGAAAGGAAATTTTTTTAAAAATCCAAAATTCCAATTAATTTTTTTATATCTTTTATAGTTTTCAAAAAACGGGGGAAATACCAAATTTTTGTTAAAATTTGTAAATCCCTCGTAACTTTTTTATTAATTAACGTACAGAAAGTTATAACCTATTAAAAGATAGAAAATTTTCTTAAAAATTCAAAATTCCAATTAGTTTTTTCATCTTTTATAGTTTTCAATATACGGGGGAAATAGAAAATTTTTGTTAAAATTTGTAATTCCCTCGTAACTTTTTTATTAATTAACGTACAGAAAGTTGTAACCTATCAAAAGATTGGAAATTTTCTCAGCAATACAAATTTCCAATTAGTCTTTTTATATCTTTTATAGTTTTTAATATACGGGGGAAATGCAAAATTTTTGTTAAAGTTTGTAATTCCCTTGTAACTTTTTTATTGATTACCGTACAAAAAGTTAAAACCTATTAAACGAAAGGAATTTTTTTTAAAAATCCAAAATTCCCATTAGTTTTTTCATATCTTTTATAGTTTTCAATATACGGGGGAAATACAAAATTTTTGTTAAAATTTGTAAATCCCTCGTAACTTTTTGTAACCTATCAAACGAAAGGAAATTTTTTTAAAAATCCAAAATTCCAATTAATTTTTTTATATCTTTTATAGTTTTCAAAAAACGGGGGAAATACCAAATTTTTGTTAAAATTTGTAATTCCCTCGTAACTTTTTTATTAATTACCGTACAAAAAGTTATAACCTATCAAAAGATAGGAAATTTTCTCAAGAATCCAAATTTTTAATTAATTTTTTTATATCTTTTATAGTTTTCAACATACGGGGGAAATACAAAATTTTTGTTAAAATTTGTAAATCCCTCGTAACTTTTTTATTAATTAACGTACAAAAAGTTATAACCTGTCAAAAGAAAGGAAATTTTTTTAAAAATCAAAAATTCCAATTAATTTTTTTATATCTTTTATCGTTTTTAAAAAACGGGGGAAATACCCAATTTTTGTTAAAATTTGTAAATCCCTCGTAACTTTTTTATTAATTACCGTACAAAAAGTTATAACCTATTAAAAGATAGGAAATTTTCTTAGCAATCCAAATTTCCGATTAGTCTTTTTATTTCTTTTATAGTTTTCAATATACGGGGGAAATACAAAATTTTTGTTAAAATTTGTAAATTTCTCGTAACTTTTTTATTAATTAACGTACAAAAAGTTATAACCTATCAAACGAAAGGAAATTTTTTTAAAAATTTAAAATTCCAATTAATTTTTTTATATCTTTTATAGTTTTCAAAAAACGGGGGAAATACCAAATTTTTGTTAAAATTTGTAAATACCTCGTAACTTTTTTATTAATTAACGTACAGAAAGTTGTAACCTATCAAAAGATTGGAAATTTTCTCAGCAATACAAATTTTCAATTATTTTTTTTATATCTTTTATAGTTTTTAATATACGGGGGAAATACAAAATTTTGGTTAAAATTTGTAATTCCCTTGTAACTTTTTTATTACTTACCGTACAAAAAGTTATAACCTATTAAACGAAAGGAATTTTTTTTTAAAATCCAAAATTCCAATTAGTTTTTTTAAATCTTTTATAGTTTTCATAATTCGGAAAAAATACAAAATTTTTGTTAAAATATGTAATTCCCTCGTAACTTTTTTATTAATTAACGTACAAAAAGTTATAACTATCAAAAGAAAGGAAATTTTTTTATAAATCCAAAATTCCAATTAATTTTTTTATATCTTTTATAGTTTTCAATATACGGGGGTAATACAAAATTTTTGTTAAAATTTGTAATTCCCTCGTAACTTTTTTATTAATTACCGTACAAAAAGTTATAACCTATCAAACGAAAGGAATTTTTTTTAAAAATTTAAAATTCCAATTAATTTTTTTATATCTTTTATAGTTTTCAAAAAACGGGGGAAATACCAAATTTTTGTTAAAATTTGTAAATCCCTCGTAACTTTTTTATTAATTAACGTACAGAAAGTTGTAACCTATCAAAAGATAGGAAATTTTCTCAGCAATACAAATTTTCAATTAGTCTTTTTATATCTTTTATAGTTTTCAATATACGGGGGAAATACAAAATTTTTGTTAAAATTTGTAAATCCCTCGTAACTTTTTTATTAATTAACGTACAAAAAGTTATAACCTATTAAAAGAAAGGAAATTTTTTTAAAAATCCAAAATTCCAATTATTTTTTTTATATCTTTTATAGTTTTCAAAAAACGGGGGAAATACCAAATTTTTGTTAAAATTTGTAAATCCCTCGTAACTTTTTTATTAATTAACGTAGAGAAAGTTGTAACCTATCAAAAGATAGGAAATTTTCTTAAAAATCCAAAATTTCAATTAGTTCTTTCATATCTTTTATAGTTTTCAATATACGGGGGAAATACAAAATTTTTGTTAAAATTTGTAATTCCCTCGTAATTTTTTTATTAAATAACGTACAAAAAGTTATAACCTATCAAAAGATAGGAAATTTTCTCAAGAATCCAAATTTTCAATTAATTTTTTTATATCTTTTATAGTTTTCAATATACGGGGGAAATCCAAAATTTTTGTTAAAGTTTGTAATTCCCTCGTAACTATATTATTAATTACCGTACAAAAAGTTATAACCTATCAAAAGATCGGAAATTTTCTCAGCAATACAAAATTCCGATTAGTCGTTTTATATCTTTTATAGTTTTCAATATACGGGGGAAATACAAAATTTTTGTTACAATTTGTAAATCCTTCGTAACTTTTTTATTAATTAACGTACAAAAAGTTATAACCTATCAAAAGAAAGGAAATTTTTTTAAAAATCCAAAATTCCGATTAGTTCTTTCATATTTTTTATAGTTTTCAATATACGGGCGAAATACCAAATTTTTGTTAAAATTTGTAAATCCCTTGTATTTTTTTTATTAATTAACGTACAAAAAGTTATAACCTATCAAAAGAAAGGAAATTTGCTTAGCAATCCAAATTTCTAATTAATTTTTTTTTATCTTTTATAGTTTTCAATATACGGGGGAAATACCCAATTTTTTATAGTTTTCAATATACGGGGGAAATACCAAATTTTTGTTAAAATTTGTAATTCCCTCGTAACTTTTTTATTAATTACCGTACAAAAAGTTATAACCTATCAAAAGATAGGAAATTTTCTCAAGAAGTCAAATTTTCAATTAACTTTTTTATATCTTTTATAGTTTTCAATATACGGGGGAAATACAAAATTTTTGTTAAAATTTGTAATTTCCTCGTAACTTTTTTATTATTTACCGTACAAAAAGTTATAACCTATCAAAGGAAAGGAAATTTTTTTAAAAATCCAAAATTCCAATTAATTTTTTTATATCTTTTATAGTTTTCAAAAAACGGGGGAAATACCAAATTTTTGTTAAAATTTGTAAATCCCTCGTAATTTTTTTATTAATTAACGTACAGAAAGTTGTAACCTATCAAAAGATAGGAAATTTTCTCAGCAATACAAATTTCCAATTAGTCTTTTTATATCTTTTATAGTTTTCAATATACGGGGGAAATACAAAATTTTGGTTAAAATTTGTAAATCCCTCGTAACTTTTTGATTAATTAACGTACAAAAAGTTATAACCTATTAAACGAAAGGAATTTTTTTTAAAAATCCAAAATTCCAATTAGTTTTTTTATATCTTTTATAGATTTCATAATTCGGGAAAAATACAAAATTTTTGTTAAAATTTGTAATTCCCTCGTAACTTTTTTATTAATTAACGTACAAAAAGTTATAACTATCAAAAGAAAGGAAATTTTTTTATAAATCCAAAATTCCAATTAGTCTTTTTATATCTTTTATAGTTTTCAATATACGGGGGAAATACAAATTTTTTGTTAAAATTTGTAAATCCCTCGTAACTTTTTTATTAATTAAAGTACAAAAAGTTATAACCTATCAAAAGAAAGGAAATTTTTTTAAAAATCAAAAATTCCAATTAATTTTTTTATATCTGTTATCGTTTTTAAAAAACGAGGGAAACACCCAATTTTTGTTAAAATTTGTAAATCCCTCGTAACTTTTTTATTAACTAACGTACAGAAAGTTGTAACCTATCAAAAGATAGGAAATTTTTTTATAAATCCAAAATTTCAATTAGTTCTTTCATATCTTTTATAGTTTTCAATATACGGGAAAAATACCAAATTTTTGTTAAAATTTGTAATTCCCTCGTAACTTTTTAATTAAATAACGTACAAAAAGTTATTACCTATCAAATGAAAGGAAATTTTTTTAGATATCAAAAATTCCAATTATTTTTTTTATATCTTTTAAAGTTTTCAATATACGGGGGAAATACCAAATTTTTGTTAAAATTTGTAATTCCCTCGTAACTTTTTTATTAATTACCGTACAATAAGTTATAACCTATCAAAAGAAAGGAAATTTTTTTAAAAATCAAAAATTCCAATTAATTTTTTTATATCTTTTATCGTTTTTAAAAAACGGGGGAAACACCCAATTTTTGTTAAAATTTGTAAATCCCTCGTAACTTTTTTATTAATTACCGTACAAAAAGTTATAACCTATTAAAAGATAGGAAATTTTCTTAGCAATCCAAATTTCCGATTAGTGTTTTTATTTCTTGTATAGTTTTCAATATACGGGGGAAATACAAAATTTTTGTTAAAATTTGTAAATCCCTCGTAACTTTTTTTTTAATTAACGTACAAAAAGCTATAACCTATCAAACGAAAGGAAATTTTTTTAAAAATTTAAAATTCCAATTAATTTTTTTATATCCTTTATAGTTTTCAAAAAACGGGGGAAATACCAAATTTTTGTTAAAATTTGTAAATTCCTCGTAACTTTTTTATTAATTAACGTACAAAAAGTTGTAACCTATCAAAAATTGGAAATTTTCTCAGCAATACAAATTTCCAATTAGTCTTTTTATATCTTTTATAGTTTTTAATATACGGCGGAAATACAAAATTTTTGTTAAAATTTGTAATTCCCTTGTAACTTTTTTATTAATTACCGTACAAAAAGTTATAAACTATTAAACGAAAGGAATTTTTTTTTAAAATCCAAAATTCCAATTAGTTTTTTTAAATCTTTTATAGTTTTCATAATTCGGAAAAAATACAAAATTTTTGTTAAAATTTGTAATTCCCTCGTAACTTTTTTATTAGTTAACGTACACAAAGTTATAACTATCAAAAGAAAGGAAATTTTTTTATAAATCCAAAATTCCAATTAATTTTTTTATATCTTTTATAGTTTTTAATATACGGGGGAAATACAAAATTTTTGTTAAAATTTGTAATTTCCTCGTAACTTTTTTATTAATTACCGTACAAAAAGTTATAACCTATCAAAAGAAAGGAAATTTTTTTAAAAATCCAAAATTCCAATTAATTTTTTTATATCT
The DNA here is from genome assembly GCA_964028335.1 of Altica lythri. Classification (NCBI taxonomy): domain Eukaryota; kingdom Metazoa; phylum Arthropoda; class Insecta; order Coleoptera; family Chrysomelidae; genus Altica; species Altica lythri. The sequence goes on along the minus strand of CAXIIO010001538.1, from coordinate 83,126 downwards.
TTTATAGTTTTCAAAAAACGGGGGAAATACCAAATTTTTCTTAAAATTTGAAAATCCCTCGTAACTTTTTTATTAATTAACGTACAAAAAGTTATAACCTATCAAACGAAAGGAAATTTTTTTAAAAATTTAAAATTCCAATTAATTTTTTTATATCTTTTATAGTTTTCAAAAAACGGGGGAAATACCAAATTTTTGTTAAAATTTGTAAATCCCTCGTAACTTTTTTATTAATTAACGTACAGAAAGTTGTAACCTATCAAAAGATAGGAAATTTTCTCAGCAATACAAATTTCCAATTAGTCTTTTTATATCTTTTATAGTTTTCAATATACGGAAGAAATACAAAGTTTTTGTTAAAATTTGTAAATCCCTCGTAACTTTTTTATTAATTAACGTACAAAAAGTTATAACCTATTAAACGAAAGGAATTTTTTTTAAAAATCCGAAATTCCAATTAGTTTTCTTATATCTTTTATAGTTTTCATAATTCGGGAAAAATACAAAATTTTTGTTAAAATTTGTAATTCCCTCGTAACTTTTTTATTAATTAACGTACAAAAAGTTATAACTATCAAAAGAAAGGAAATTTTTTTATAAATCCAAAATTCCAATTAGTCTTTTTATATCTTTTATAGTTTTCAATATACGGGGGAAATACCAAATTTTTGTTAAAATTTGTAAATCAGTAGTAAAACAAAGCGGACTTCACTATAGGTATAGGTAAAAACAATGTAAATGAGAGACAGCCCAACGGATTTCGATGTATGACGTAAGAATCGCCGTCCAGCAGATATCGCCGCTAGCTGATAGCGCGGTCGTGTGGTTTTAGAAAAATGTTTTACTGATGAATCGTATAAATAAATGCACTTTTGATATAAGCGGTTGTGACTATAGAGATAGGGAAGGTATATAAAAAAAAAACGTTGTCACCCCTGCCTAAACCGGAGGGCATCAACGCCCTGAACTGTGAGTCGGGGGGAATCCTCTTTTATCACGTGACCGCGTGATAATCTGGATTTTGTTTTTAACGTATTTAATAAAAAAATGGTTGATATAAATTATATTTTTGTATTGGAGCGCCTGGGTGGGGGGAATCCTAGGCGACGTATGACGTATCATTTTAAAGGGGTTGCTGTATAGGGTAAGATGAAGCGTCAAAAAGACCGTATTGATGCTGCCAAAAGGCATTATCGTTGTATCTCGTAAACGGCCGAACAGATTTCGACGTATGACGTATCATTATAAAGGGTTGCTGTATAGGGTAAGATGAAGCGTCAAAAAGACCGTATTGATGCTGCCAAAAGGGCATTATCGTTGTATCTCGTAAACGGCCGAACGTATTTCGACGTATGACGTATCATTGTAAAGGGGTTGCTGTATAGGGTAAGATTAAGCGTCAAAAAGACCGTATTGATGCTGCCAAAAGGGCATTATAGCTATATCTCGTAAACGGTCGAACGTATTTCGACGTATGACGTTTCATTGTAAAGGGATGCTGTATAGGGTAAGCTGAAGCGCCAAAAAGACCGTATTGATGCTGCCAAAAGGGCATTATAGCTATATCTCGTAAACGGTCGAACGTATTTCGACGTATGACGTTTCATTGTAAAGGGATGCTGTATAGGGTAAGCTGAAGCGCCAAAAAGACCGTATTGATGCTGCCAAAAGGGCATTATAGCTATATCTCGTAAACGGTCGAACGTAAAACGACGTATGACGTTTCATTGTAAAGGGATGCTGTATAGGGTTAGCTGAAGCGTCAAAAAGACCGTATTGATGCTGCCAAAAGGGCATTAATGTTGTATCTCGTAAACGGCCGAACAGATTTCGTCACGTTACGTATCATTGTAAAGGGGATGCTGTATAGAGTAAGATAAAGTGTTCAAATCTTTTAAAATATTAAAAGCGAGTGACCTTGGTGCATTAGCAATTTCGCGATTTGTGACGTAATCGACTGATGTGTTAGAGTGATAACAGACTTTGCTTTCGCAATTAAGAATAAAACATATCATGGAAAATATTTAGTTTTAGAATGGCTTCAAGAGAATACAGTCAAAAACTTGAAGAGTTTTGTGAAAATATAAGAAAATTAAATAAACAAATTTGTATGTACGAAGGTCAAAAAGAAGTGTTAAAAAAGATTGAAAATTTAACTTTGTGGGACAAAGTTTTTGAAAGATATTTACCATCATCAACTCCCACAAGACAAATAAAACCATGGCCTTGTTAAAAACAAATTTTGTTGTTTTAACAGCAATATTAAATAACATGCTTTATGCTAACGTTCCACAAAACGTTGCACATATTGGTGTGTGTTTAGATATAAACGGAACAAAACAAGAGTGCAATACATGGCAAATGATAAGTCAAACGTCAGTAAATGATGGAAAATTGCAGGTGTTTGCATTAAAATTGGTGGAATCGCCTCTTAACTACAAGCTAAAATTAATATTTAACGACAACTCTGAAGGAGTGGGCGAGTGGCGATCTAACCTTGAAAACCCAATGCAACAACTAGAAATTACTATGGAGGACCCAATGCAAAAGCAAATATGTCAATAAGTTCAGATAACATGGGCAACGTTAGCAGGAGTTTGTTTGATAGTAATGAAAATTCTGGCTAAAGAAACCAAAAGAAGAATGAAGCGATGAAATGTATTTTTTAAATAATAATAATAATAATAATAATAATAATAATAATAAATATTTGTAAACTTTAAAAAAAGGTGTTTTAATCAAATAGCCCTAATTTTAAAAAATAAAAACAATGTTATATACTTTATACATTTTATTTATCATTTTCTTTTTCTAAATCTTGGGTTACATTTTGTTCATAAAAGTAAATGTACTGACGCAAAGCGTTACATAATAAAGGATCAGTACACATTTCACATAATACATCTAATCCTTTAAACCAGTTATAATTAAAATTTTTTTTTACAATATCTATAACATTATTATAATAACAATTAAAGTTAATATTTTCTAGAAGTGAAATCTGATAAGCTACGATACAATGATGTACTCTAACAAGTTCATCTGCATCCTTTTCCGTTAGATGATATGTTACGCCATGTTTTTCAACTTCTATGAACCTGGTGTCATCGTATACCAACTGTCGTATTGTACAAAAATCTCCACAGGAAAATGTAAATGCACTCTGAATCAAACTCATCTTATCTAAATAGTCAATAAGGTCAAGCCATTCCATTTTCCCAAACGACAATTTACTTGGCTTGCAGTATTCTGATAAAATAATAGCTGGAGAAAATGTTCTTGCAGGAGATAAGCCAACTTTTATAACATACCCCTTAATGGCGAAAGATGATTGTAGCAGCAAATAATTTTCACGTTTTGCTTTGTCTTCGTAAAAATTTACAATTTTGTTTACTTCTTCCATATAGATAGAATCTTCACTACTACTACTACTACTCTCAGAATATGACAGTAAGTTTTCACTACTATAACCACTGTCTTGTGTCATTATCTTTTAATACTTGATAAAACTTGTGTTGAAACTAAGTAAAAATAATTGCTTCTGCTTCTAAGGACAGTTTTAGTCGGACCGTAGACTAAACGGTTTAAACAATAGATGATATGAATCAAAAAAGGCCCCCGGAAGCTATGAAAACGTATCTTGTTTGTCATAAGAATACATGTAAAAAATGTTCAAAGTAAGAAACAAGGAAGTTTATAAAATATTAGATTTTTCGATCCAGCTATTATGCGAACTATCGAACCCCAACCATTTAACGTAGATTTTATTGCCTTTTTTCCTCAGCACTTTTTCAACAAGGTAAAAATCAGGATTTTTTGCCTTTTGTAGCTCTTCCTCGTAAAATGCTCCTTTAATTGGTGATCCATGTAAATCTTCCAACATGTATGTTACAGGATTAGTTATGTTCACTTTGGTAATTTTAAAAAGCTCCGTAGTCCAATTAGGTGTATATCCTTTATCGAATAGATGCTTTGCCTTGCTTATGCGCACCACATCTCCAATTTTATATTTTCGCGGGCCTGCTATTTTCAAATGATTATAATGTTGCTTCAGAATCTCTTTTTCATTGGACTTGTTTACCTGAGACGGCTTTTGACCAATCGTTCTATGTTTGCTTTCGTTGTACTCTTTTGTAATTTTCGGTAACACATCTATCCACCTGTACGTACCGTTTAAGCTAAAATGCTTATAAAATTTCGTTTTCATTGTTCTAATAACTCTTTCCGCCATACTTGCTTTCATCTTGGTAAATGTACTATAATGATTTATACCATGTTTCTGCATTAGATTTTGAAATTTTGTGTTGTAAAACTCTTTGCCCTGATCAGATTGAAGATTTTTCGGTTTGCGTTTTCCTATAATATCGGTAAAAGCTTTCGTGATTTCTTCGCCAGTTTTCGATTTCAACGGTCGAGTCCAGAGAAATTTCGAGAAGCAGTCAATTACCACTAGAATCATTTTAAACGATCGATTTTGAGTTGCGTAAGAACTCATTTCAGCCAAATCAATTTGCCATAAATCGTCCAAACCTTTGATAATTGTTCGTCGTCGAGCATAATTTTTTCGAGCCGGTTTATGCAGCTCATTAACGACTTGAACCTTTTCCTTTGAAAACATGACTGTGACTAAATCTAATGTTTAGGGATTTTGTACTAACCGATTCTCCAATGCTTTAATAATATTTACAACATTTCGCAGAGTATTTTGATTTATAGTTATTGTATTAAACAAATCAGCAATGTTTTTTTTAATAGCCAAAATTTTTCCAGAGAGTAAACTTTTAAGCGAATTTTTAATATCTCCTCGTAGATATTGTTTTGCAGTGGCAATTGATTCATCAACATATTTTTTGTTAGCCATATGTTTGCTGGCTAACGGAGGATCTCTTGATATAAAAGTGTTTATGGCCATCAAGTCATTATTGAATGTAAGTTTCATAGCATTCATGTTTTCAGTCAACTTTTGCACATTATCTTTAAATGCAACTTGCAACCTATCTAATGCTGCATCCAAGTATTTTTTATTAACAGCATCGCTGTCTGAGTCCGGATCTTGCACGTTTCTAAGTTTTAAATTTTCAAAATCAACATCTCCACTTAAAGTATGTGCTAATGCCGGTTTCGGTATAAACAATTTTTTATCTCCAACGATTTTTTTGGTACGTCCGAATTTGTCGACACTCATTGTGGTAATGATGGTTAAGCAATAATGCGTGCTTCTTTTAATTCTTCGATAATTGCAACAATTTCATTATCATTCAAAGTATTTCCTGCTTCTTTTGATGCTATTAAAAGCCGAAGCCTGTCAACAAGTTCGTTTGGATCATCCCAATATTGAAGGTCAATTTTATTATCGTTGTAAACCATTTGCATCCCAGAGCCCGAAGCTTTTCGTAAGTGAGAGGTAGCCAGAGGTTTTATGATATGTGTGTATTTAAATCGGTTTGTTCCTTTAAGGTATCCTTTAATGTTTTTATGAGGATTTGTTAATTCTAGTATTGTTCCATAACGCTTTAAATCATCATCATTGAAATTTTTAGGTTCATCATTAAAAATTAATTCATATAGACCCGGTGTACCTCTTATCTGTTTGCCTTCTGTAATAATAAATCCATGCTTTTTATCAAAGTCGATTTGTTTGCCCCCCAGAAACCATTTAGATGTATCACCATCGTAAGTAGGACCATAAACCGTATCTCTATTATCTTTTTGTGTCCAATATTCTAGAATATATGGATGAGACATTGGGGGATACTGATCCAAGTATTCCTTAATAACATCTTCTGAAATGTCTAGATCTTTAACAGCCTGTTCTTCGTCTTCATAGAATACTTCATCATCATTATCACCAGTAGTTTCGGCAACATTTTCGAGTTTTATAAACTCAGGTATGCTTGGTTCCTCTTTTTGTTTAGGTGATTCCTCTTTTTGTTTAGGTGATTCTTCTTTTTGTTTAGATGGTTCTTTTTTAGGCTCTGGCTCGTTGGCTGGTTGAGGATGAGAGATCAATGTTTCGTTTAGAGAAGATTTTACAATTTTGTGTAGAGGTTCCGTGACAGGTTTAAACAATTTATTTAGTGTCTCATCCGTTTCAACTCTACCCAATTGTAACGCTTTATATTTTTTTCGAATCGATCGAGCAAGTTCGGCAATTTTTCTCTTACGAACGGCTACGTCAACTGGATTGTCTGACATGTTGTCGAATAATGACTGTAATTTTACAATGTTATGTATTTATCGAAACCGATTCGATATCGACCGTTGTTTAAATCAAAGTCTTCGCAATAACCATTGTCCCATACTTTTCTTGCCAACATTTCGAACACAACTGTTTGAATTCTTCAAAACTCATATCCGGTGACACGTGTTCATCAAAGACATGTTTCAAATTGAGAGCATCTTGTTTAAAAAGTACAATTAAGTTACTGTTATCTCTACAAATTTGTTTACAGCATTTCGAGTAGGTTTGTGAAAGAAATGCGCTATCTATATCCCGATGTCGACCCATGCTGTAGTATTCTCGAATCTTTTGCTGGTTCTCACATATGACGTCATCAAAAATAAAAATTGAATTTGGCTTTGCATCATTTGGGCTAATAACTTTATCGTTTTCTTTAAACGGAAAATATCCCACTCCTTTAACTTTCGATAGCACTTCTTCCAACAATTTATACTTGGGCTGATATAATGACTTTGAATAAACGTAAACATTTTTAAATTTCGCGCCATGTGGATTAAACAGTAACGATAACATAACATTCGTTTTGCCACACCCACTGGGTCCACAGATTAGCGCCCGAAACGAATTTGGTAGCAATGGTCCATGTTTACTGCCAGCGATTCGATCGTTTCCTTCATCTAAATTTTCAATCGGAAGCGTCTGGTCTTGTTGAATGATCTTCATTGTTTAACATGTTTTTTAATGTTTCAATGTATAAGTAGAGTAGTAATTCTTAAATCATTTCATTTCTCATGTTGGTGTTTGAAGGTAAAGGTGTGCTCAACAGCCTTATCAATAATCTACCGTTTGAGTTACATTATCCTAGTTACAACTTTTTGGGACCAGGTACCAAATTACATAAAAGACTTGCACGTGGAGATACGGGGGTTAACCTGCTTGACGAGGCAGCCAGAGAACACGACATTGCATATTCTAAACATAAAGATTTAGCGGAAAGACATAAAGCAGACGAGATTCTGGAGAATAAAGCGTGGGAAATAGTAAAGTCCAAGGACGCTTCAGTTGGTCAAAAAGCTGCAGCTTGGCTAACGACCACCGCAATGAAAGCTAAACGTAAACTTGGCATGGGTGTTAGCAAACCCAAATCGTTTAAACGCAATATTATAAGTAAAATACAAAGAGATATAAAAAAAGCTGGTCCTTCGGCTACATTAAAACGAGCAGTCAGTATTGCTCTTAAAGCAGCCAGGGTAGCTGTTCAAAATGCTGGTGGGAAAAATCAGGTGAAAGTACCTAGAATTATTCCCATCGAACCAAAATCTGGAGGCTTTTTACCGTTAATTCCGTTATTTGCTGGACTAAGTGCACTCGGGGCGTTGTCTGGTGGAGCTGCTGGAATCGCTAAAACTGTAATTGATGCGAAAAATGCACAGAAAAAATTGGAAGAAGAACATCGACATAACAAAGCTATGGAATCTCTCGGTAAAGGACTATATTTACGAAAAAATGCCAGAGGAGGTTTCGGTCTCTTTCTAAAAAAGCAAAAAAACTAATTCAGCTACCCAATCGAGGATTGTATGATTATGAACTAAAACGATATGCTAAACGTCTAAAAATCCCAAATTTTAGAGGTGTATTTATGCGAGACACATTGCCTAAAACCGGTCCTGTTCAACGCGAATGCGCAATCCTAAATTTGGATGAAAGCAAAAATCATGGAACTCATTGGGTGGCGTATCGGAAGATTAACAATAACGTCGAATATTTCGATTCATTTGGCAAGTTGAAACCGCCGAAAGAACTTGTGCAGTATCTGGGACCTGCAACGAAAATTGTTTACAACCACGATCCTTACCAGACTTTTAATCAAATCAATTGCGGCCATCTTTGTTTAGAATTTTTATATGATGGAGGCTGTTTTGGCGTACATTAATCATGAAAAGAAACTGATTGACTTTACTGAAGAGGAATTGGTTAGTTTTCCTATACGTTATTTAAAAAGGTACGCAAAACCTTGTGAATTATTACAAGTTTGGTGTAAGTTGCCGCTTGAATATAGATTGGATTTTGAATTGCGAACCTGCCTGCCCTGCTTTGTACATCATAATCGTCCTGAATGGACCACCCATGTTGACGGACCTGCGCAATCACAAGGAAATTGTCATATATGTAAACTAGGTTAAGAAAAATGTAATGAGCTTGTAAAAAATTATTTAAATAAATGTTAAAGATATGCAATTTTATTTCTTTGGTCAACCTCCAACAGTTATGTTGTTAACGTTAGAGAGTCGTGATTATCAATTTGATTGGATTCCTCCGGTTCCGTTGAGTTTAGATCCAAAGAAACAATACAAGTTGGCATTTCTGTTTTTCTTTTCGTACAACAGTATACCGAATGTAAAGATTGGCAGTAATGCTTTTTACTATTACGAAAATAACGATAAAACTAAATTGCAGAAAATAACCTTAAATACTGGTTGCTATGAAATTTCCGATATTGAAGAGACGATTAGAAATTTACTACATATACCACCAAATGCAAAGATTGAAGACGTTTTTTCATTAAAGCCCAACAATAATACACTCAAGTGTGAAATATTCAGTAGTCAACATGCAATAAATTTCGAGCGTGAAGACAGTATAGGTAGAATGTTGGGTTTCTCAAAGAGAATTCTGGAACCGAACGTAAAACATAGTTCTGATCTACCTGTGAAAATTGTTAAAGTACGAACGATTCGTTTCGAAACAAACATTACCACCGGAGCCTTTTACAACAACAGACCTACTCACACTATCCACGAGTTTGGTATATCCGTAGACCCTGGTTACGCTATCGACGAAATTCCAAAAAATATCACGTATTTGCCGGTGATTGATATACCTCAGATTACAAATATTACTATACTGGCATTGGATCAAAATTCAAGGCCTGTAAATTTTCAAGGTGAAAGAAGCATATTGGGTTTAGAGTTGAAAGAATGGGATTAATTTTCAACTATATAGCACCTTCATATTTTCAGAAGCCTGCAGTATTGAACAAGTCGTTAAAGTGTTCAGTAGGACGACGACAGCGACGACGACAACTTACTAGAGACAACGTTTTATTTTTGAAAGCTCTTGGTTTCAAAGTTATTAACAATAATAATGAATCGTATACGAACAATTCAAGATCCAATGTTTGATCTCTATCGAGAACCGACTCAGGATGAATCGATTAGAAAATCCGAATACCGATCTTACACACCATTCATCAAATCGTTTAGCTGCAGCGACATTGTAGAATTTAGTGTAAATCAGGTGGACTCATTCTTTGCAATGCATGATACGTTGTTGGCTATTAAAGGAAAATTGGATGTAACTGGTAATGGCGATGTTAGTTTGACACCAAACTTTGGAGCATTTCTATTCGACTCGTGTACGTATAGCGAAAGTGCAAGAGAGATAGAAACAGTTCGAGATCCTGGAATTGTTAGCACTGTAAGAGCTTTAACATGTTACAATGAAGAAGATTCTCGTCACCTCGCCATTGCTGGTTGGAATTATCCTGTAAGTCCCATTCTCAATCCTGATAATAAATCATTTAGTTTACTTATGCCGCTTAAACACATCTTCAACATTTTCAATGATTACCCAATGATAACTTGTGGACGACAAACGATTCGATTCGTTCGAGCTCGTAATGATCTCGATAGCGTTATTGTAACAGAAAAACCAGGTACCGGTAACGTACCTACTGTTACAACCGTACAGATTATGATTCATTCGATGGAACTAAAATTTAAACATATTTATCCAAATGATTTTGTTAAAGAACAATTGATGCGATCAATTCAAAGCGATCGTCCAATCGTAATTCCGTTTAGAAAATGGGAACTACATGAGCTACCATCTTTGACCGCAGGAGCAAAACAAGAAATTTGGGCTGTTAAAACGACGTCTGCAATAGAGAAACCTCGATATGTTATTGTATTTTTACAAATCAATAGGAGAAATCTGAAAATTGCAGATCCTTCTTTATTTGATCACGTAAATCTACAAGGTCTCAGACTCGCATTGAATGGAGAATATTTTCCCAATGAAAGGATGCAACTTGATTTTGAAAAAGGCGACTTTGCGCTAGCTCATTACAACTACAGCGAATTCAATTCCAGTTACAACAGAGTATCAATGAAACGACCATTAATGGATTTTCTAGCATTTCGAAATCGTGCTTTGTTTGTTATCGATTGTTCTAAGCAAGAAGAATCGATGAAATCATCGACTGTTGATGTACGACTAGAAATTGATGCTAATGTGGGATTTCTCAAAAATACTAAAGCATATTGTATCATAATTCACGATTGTTTATTGGAGCATTATCCCTTAACGGAAGTAGTTAAAAATATAATATAAACTGCTAACTATTTAGTATTTGCTCAGCTTTCAAAGAAGTTTCATCGTCGTCGTCGCCATCATGAGAATTGCAGTAGTCGACATCCAAGGATTTATAATCGATGAAGTGTTTTATCCAAAAGAAGTCGCTATTCAGATTGGTGGTATAAAATCGAATTTTTTATTTAAACCTCCTAAACCATTCCACGAGTTGACTGCTAAAGACAAGAAAACTACGCGGTATTTGGAAAAATTTATACATGGAATACGATACGACTCTGGATATATAGAATATTCGAGTATCGACACCATTTTAGTGAAACATTTACTAAGTTGTGCTGATTTGATTTACGTACGAGGAAATCAGAAATTTGATTTTTTAAAAGCAAAATGTGAAGAACTTGGACTCCATCTATTAATTTATGATGTTGCAACTTATGATGGATCAACCTGTTCGACGGAAAAATTTGAACCTGCTTATTTTAATTGTCAACACCACGCCACTGGAAAGTTTATGTGTGCATATTATAATATCCTTACATTGTATAATTGGCTGTTTTATACTATATTACCAAAATAAATATATATTTTTTTTTTAAATTGAGTGTTTTTTATTTTAAGTTTCAATAACTAAACATTTTTATGTTATGATTAATAGGTAAGTGCTAAATGAGATATATAAATAAAAACCATAAATAAAATAAGAAAACTGTTTTATTTTTTATTTTTACAAAATTTAAAAGCTATTATTATTATTAATATTAAAAATAGTTGTTAGTATTTTATTTTGTTTCAAACAGGTATTCCTAATAAACAATACAGAAAAAAAGAAAATTACTTATTATTATAAATACGTTAAAAAAATTCCTTAGATTGTGAAATTAAATTATCTTGGATTGTAAAATTAAATTATAACCAAACTGTTATCAGTATGTTTTCAAAGTTTGTACGGTATATCACCAGTCAATAGAGTCGAAAAAACATTTAAACCGCACTCTGAGATAAAAATTTATAATGTATCAACCTGGTCTCGTATAGGCCGACCACATTGTTAACAGTGTTGCCAACTTGAGGCTGAATGACATAATAATATTTAAAAACCTTCATAAATAATAACAAAAAGCTTCAGTAAACGTTAAGAATTAAAATTAAAAACTAAATAAATTCAAACAGGTATTCCTAATAAACAATACAGAAAAAAAAGAAAATTACTTATTATTATTATAAATACGTTAAAAAAATATATTCAAAATTAAGAAAGAGAGAGAGAGAGACATACTGCTTTAATACTAAGTTCATTCAAAGAATGCATCTAAAACAAAAAAAAAATAATATTCAACAAATTGTATAAGGACCCCATGGAAGTGTTTCAAATGAATTTGGAATTAAATAACGCTTGTCGTCAAAAGGACTAAGTGCGACTTTTGTCTGCTCAATACTATATACATTATGAGCGTAGGACTTAATACATCGTTGAGTTCTTGATAGCTCTTTATAATCTTTAAGGCACGATACGTAATCCTCAAATGTTATTTTATTTCTAACGATATTATTCTTGACCCCCTTGGATTTTTTTAAAACTTTTCCCCCATGAACCTTGTAACTGTACATTTTAGAACGAAGACCTACAAAATGTGTAATTATTCTACCGTTTACTTCATCCTTCATTAATCCCAATACTTTTTTATTCACTAAAGGTATGTCATAGTTGTTGTTTGGGGAATAACCAGATGTTTCGAATTTTGATAAATTTGATTTTATTACTTCTTCTTATACATCGCTACAGCGCAACTCGTAAAAAAAACCATCAGTGTCCATATACAAAATTTGACATTTATTCACCCCTAGAAGAGGTAGCATAAAATTATAATGAAAATCATATGTGCAGATTTTTGAAATATCTAATAACCATACCTAAATACAATGGTTTATTGAAAATTAATTCTGTCTTTCGTAGTTCAATGGCTACTAGATCATTGTCGAAAATTGTATGACTATGAAAGCGATGGCTTGCAATTAAATTTTTAGCACCGTAACGTCCTTCCCATTTATTAACTAGTTTAACGATTCTGTGTTTTCTTACGTTTTGCATTGTCTTACCAAATACAGCATTATTCATAAGTTTATATAAATTTTTGAGAAAAGGTGTTGAGGCTGCTGTTCTTAGTCTAGTATTTAATTTAATATAGGGCCGCAACCAAGCAGACTGTTTAAATTTAAGTATTTTATGTATCTTTTTTACAATTAAACCATGTTCAATTGCTTGCTTTAAATTACGATAATGAAGAATGTAATCTTTTTTATTGTAAAGAGTTGTCATTAATTTGGGTAATTTTGAACCTGGAGGTATACGGTGTTCGGCAGCGAACGGAAAATCCTTATGCATATTATGAAGATGTTGAGGATACTCCAAGTCCACTTGTAAGATATATCCCCCATCAGCATCGTCTGCGATTTTAGTAACATCAAAATTGTTCACTTCATCATCGTTAATCCATTGAAATCCTCCATAAGGTAGATTTTCGCACATTGCCCAACCACATAAATTATTTACATCAAAGTACATTAAGTATTTAGATGGTTGTGACGCGTCAAATTCAGTTATTTATTTATTATTAGCCTGGGAATATCTGCCACTGCAAACTGATATTCCTCCACGAATTGCTCTTTCTATAAACATTATCATATCTACATCCTTTAATAATTCCAATTTACATTTTGTATACTTTAACATACAACTCCACGTATATCCTGGCATTGTGTAAAACCAAGCAGGATCAAGGCCGTATGTTTCATGACTATTTTTTCTAAACTTTTCGAAAACATCAGCCAAAATTAAAACATCAGTTTTAAGATTAAGATCTGAGTATTCTCCTAAATTTTGAATATGAAACGTCTTCCAAACATTTTGAGCATGAGTGTACTCTTCTTCTCTAATATGTTTATCATTTAAACGATTATAGAATGATTCAATTGGAGGTAAAGATGTTTCTTTTAATATATCTACAGAATTAATGTAGTCGTAACAAAATACTCCCTTTTTAGTTATCAATTTAAATTTTTCATCATTTAAATCCTGAAATTCTCTTTTGGAAATTTTGAAATCATCTACACTCATGGTCCCTGATGACTCATCCAAAGATGCACCCAAAAATCTAAACGAATCAATGAATCTAAATTTCAAATTAGTGTCAATGTCAGTCAAGGTAAATGAAATATAGCGTTCCTTATTAACAGGAAGAACGGACAATCTACCTTTATTGATTAAAGATCTAATGATAAAATGACTATCATATCCACTTAAATTATGAAAAATTACTGGTATCACAAACAATTTTCTGAAATTTAGATTGCAGGCTTGGTGTGAGAAGCCTCTGAAATGTCCTGAGAAATGTGAATGGTCTTTTACGATAATGTCTTTTTCGGAAAACGGCCTTTCACAAATGTGACAAATTTTGCTGGTACATTTGTCAACACTTTCCTTTGTCGGAATAATATTTTTAAATTTTGATTCAATCATTTTTCCCATCAATGAAATTTCGTTTGCAAACCAAGACATACAGTCTTCACCTCTGTAACTTTTAAAATATGATAGACTATCATCATATGAACATTTAATATAGTAGGCAGCACTGTACGCAACATGTTTTTGATATTTTAAAGTTCTTAATTTTACATTATTATCATTAAAATTTTCTAAAATACATTCAAAATCTGCATATATAACAAAGGGTGTATGTTGCTTGTAAACAAAATCTTTAAATTCATTGTGTTTATATTTCGGAAAGGAAATTTTGTAATCATTCAACTTTGAACAGACTGCTTCATGATTATTTAATTTGGCTTGACTAGAGAAATAATTTATGCATCTATCACAAATAAATTTTTTCCCTTTATGTTTGTTAAGCTGATTTGAAACAAGTCTAGACAAGTCTTTTATCCAGCAATAATGATATTTAATTTCTACTATCTCATCAGTATTATCAGCAGGGGGTGCCTCATAGTCATCCAATTTTAGAAAATATTTATTTTGTATTAAAAGTAAATTTACATGAGTTTCTAGCTTATTTTTGGTTAATCTGATTGGTACTACTGTGTAAAGTGTTTTATCATTTGCTTTAATTAATTCCAGAGCGTAAACATTAACTGATATATTGTTTAATTTTTCAAATTTTGGAATTTGTTGTACGGTCATTGGAATTTCTAAGTTTTCAGTTTTTAAGACTGTGCTGTAATATGGATAAGAAGAAGTTAATTCTTTATTTGATTTTGCAGGATAAAGAGCACTTACAATCGCCCAGTAAAAACAAGCTTGATCGGTATTTTTTATGTTAATACAAGCGCGCTTTTTTTGAATTTGATCTGGGATTTTAATATAAGATGAACCGTTACCTATGTCAAATTTATTAATATTAATTTCTAATGAAATTATTTTTTTTAAAGCAAACCCTGAGCCACTTTCTTGAAATTCTGATAATTTATTTAAAATTTTATCAATTACATTATCAATGAACCAACGTTTTAAATTGGTTGTTACATCTATTATACTGTTGTTTGTATTAAAGTATTTTAAATCCAATATTTTATCATTAGTTGCAGAGTTTTTAATAAATTCTCCACAAAAAGTGGAATTACATTTAATTATTGAAAATTTCTTTAAATTTTTTTTAATTTTACGTTGAAAAAGTATTGAACAATCTTCCAAAAAATATTTTACATCCTTATGATGTAAATTAACAATAAGACATGTTCTAATTCTAGAATTAAAACATGATGCTACATGTACCCATTTCACTCTGTTTTTAAGTTCAGTAGTAAATCCAGCACCAATATGTCTATTTAAAATTAATGTTTTAAAATATTTTAAATGACCTACGTTGGATTGAAGTTTTCTTATAGTACCTATGGGTAAGTTACTATTCTTATTTAGAATAATTCTATTAAGAATTCTTATATGTTTCTTTAAACGTTTTAACCAAATTTGCTCATCTCTTACTGTACAATGATCGAACAAAATTGATCTTAATTTACAAATAGATTTTAACAAGTTATCAGATTTCGTTATTGCAATAGATGCTTTCATTTTAAAAATATGTACGTTTTTCTCTCTCTCTTACCTTTTTAAATTATTATTATTACTATTATTAGAATAATAGAGAAGGAGCACTGCGTTCCAATTGGTGGTGGTGGTGGTGGTGGTGATGGTGATGGTGTTGTTATAGATATGGAAAGATCTTTCTGTAAATTAAATATATATAAGTAAGCGTCTTACTCAAAATTGATAAGTTTATTACCTCCCTCCTTTTTACTTTTCTTAATTTTTAATAAATATAAAAAGAGATGTTGGGTTTCCCTTTCCGGAATCTTTCTCCCCAGTAAACACCAAAGGGTACTGGCCGCTTCCCAAATCAATTACATGATCTTTAATAACTGATGTTATTCGATGTGGAAGAAAAACAACTTTTTCTTCTAATTCAATTAAAACTGTCTCTCCAAATTTAGATGAAACTACTTTTGCTGAGTAAATTTTGTTAGGAATATTTATTGGCAATTCCTTCAACTTTTGAATGGGTTTTTGTGAGAATTCTTCTAAAAGAAGAATTTTGTTAATTGAATCTAAATCCATTTTTCTACAAACAGTATATCATAAATAAAAAAAAATTTAAATTTTTGAATTAAATATAAAAACTATAGAAAAAAAAATCAACTTACTTGTAACTACGCAACACTATTCGTGTTTCACTCACTTTGAACAATTAACTCTAATTATTTTAGAATTCTCTTATATACTGAATCAAAAGGAAAATGTGGTTAAATAAAAAATATATAAAAAATTTTTTTTGTTTTTTTTTTTTTGTTATTGGTATTTTTTATACATCCGAGATGATTTAATTTTCAGAGGAAACATGAGGTTTTCCTTTTATGAGATAAAGATTTCCAATTTGCAATATTCGGTTTTGATTATTCATACAATAATTTTAAAATAAGATTAATTTTATTATATGAAATATTTTTTTGGGCGTTGGCGAGTTTTTTTTGAAAAACAAAACGTAAAAAGAGTTACATCCTAGGATTCCCCCCACCCAGGCGCTCCAATACAAAAATATAATTTATATCAACCATTTTTTTATTAAATACGTTAAAAACAAAAACCAGATTATCACGCGGTCACGTGATAAAAGAGGATTCCCCCCGACTCACAGTTCAGGGCGTTGATGCCCTCCGGTTTAGGCAGGGGTGACAACGTTTTTTTTTTATATACCTTCCCGATCTCTATAGTCACAACCGCTTATATCAAAAGTGCATTTATTTATACGATGGAGTCCCCCGACGTTGATTCATCAGTAAAACATTTTTCTAAAACCACACGACCGCGCTATCAGCTAGCGGCGATATCTGCTGGACGGCGATTCTTACGTCATACGTCGATATCCGTTGGGCTGTCTCTCATTTACATTGTTTTTACCTATACCTATAGTGAAGTCCGCTTTGTTTTACTACTTAAATCCCTTGTAACTTTTTTATTAATTAACGTACAAAAAGTTATAACCTATCAAAAGAAAGGAAACTTTTTTAAAAATCAAAAATTCCAATTAATTTTTTTATATCTTTTATCGTTTTTAAAAAACGGGGGAAATACCCAATTTTTGTTAAAATTTGTAAATCCCTTTTAACTTTTTTATTAATTAACGTACAGAAAGTTGTAACCTATCAAATGATAGAAAATTTTCTTATAAATCCAAAATTCCAATTAGTTCTTTCATATCTTTTATAGTTTTCAATATACGGGGGAAATACCAAATTTTTGTTAAAATTTGTAATTCCCTCGTAACTTTTTTATTAAATAACGTACAAAAAGTTATAACCCATCAAAAAAATGAAATTTTTTTAGAAATCCAAAATTCCAATTATTTTTTTTATATCTTTTATAGTTTTCAATATACGGGGGAAATACCAAATTTTTGTTAAAATTTGTAATTCCCTCGTAACTTTTTTATTAATTACCGTACAAAAAGTTATAACCTATCAAAAGATAGGAAATTTTCTCAAGAATCCAAATTTTCAATTAATTTTTTTATATCTTTTATAGTTTTCAATATACGGGGGAAATCCAAAATTTTTGTTAAAATTTGTAATTCCCTCGTAACTTTTTTATTCATTACCGCACAAAAAGTTTTAACCTATCAAAAGATAGGAAATTTTCTCAAGAATTCAAATTTTTAATTAATTTTTTTATACCTTTTATAGTTTTCAATATACGGGGGAAATACAAAATTTTTGTTAAAATTTGTAATTTCCTTGTAACTTTTTTATTATTTACCGTACAAAAAGTTATAACCCATCAAAAGATAGGAAATTCTCTCAACAATCCAAATATCCAATTAATTTTTTTATATCTTTTATAGTTTTCAATATACAGGGGAAATACAAAATTTTTGTTAAAATTTGAAATTCCCTCGTAACTTTTTTATTAATTACCGTACAAAAAGTAATAACCTATTAAAAGATAGGAAATTTTCTTAGCAATCCAAATTTCCGATTAGTCTTTTTATATCTTTTATAGTTTTCAATATACGGGGGAAATACAAAATTTTTGTTAAAATTTGTAAATCCCTCGTAACTTTTTTATTAATTAACGTACTAAAAAATTAAAAACCTATCAAACGAAAGGAATTTTTTTAAAAAATCCAAAATTCCCATTAGTTTTTTTATATCTTTTATAGTTTTCAATATACGGGGGAAATACAAAATTTTTGTTAAAATTTGTAAATCCTTCGTAACTTGTTTATTAATTAACGTACAGAAAGTTATAACCTATTAAAAGATAGGAAATTTTCTTAAACATCCAAAATTTTAATTAGTTTTTTATATCTTTTATAGTTTTCAATATACTGGCGAAATACCAATTTTTTGTTAAAATTTGTAAATCCCTCGTAACTTTTTGTAACCTATCAAACGAAAGGAAATTTTTTTAAAAATCCAAAATTCCAATTAATTTTTTTATATCTTTTATAGTTTTCAAAAAACGGGGGAAATACCAAATTTTTGTTAAAATTTGTAAATCCCTCGTAACTTTTTTATTAATTAACGTACAAAAAGTTATAACCTATCAAAAGAAAGGAAATTTTTTTAAAAATCAAAAATTCCAATTAATTTTTTTTATCTCTTTTATCGTTTTTAAAAAATGGGGGAAATACAAAATTTTTGTTAAAATTTGTAAATCCCTCGTAACTTTTTTATTAATTAACGTACAAAAAGTTATAACCTATCAAACGAAAGGAAATTTTTTTAAAAATTTAAAATTCCAATTAATTTTTTTATATCTTTTATAGTTTTCAAGAAACGGGGGAAATACCAAATTTTTGTTAAAATTTGTAAATACCTCGTAACTTTTTTATTAATTAACGTACAGAAAGTTGTAACCTATCAAAAGATTGGAAATTTTCTCAGCAATACAAATTTCCAATTATTTTTTTTATATCTTTTATAGTTTTTAATATACGGGGGAAATACAAAATTTTTGTTAAAATTTGTAATTCCCTTGTAACTTTTTTATTAATTACCGTACAAAAAGTTATAACCTATTAAACGAAAGGAATTTTTTTTTAAAATCCAAAATTCCAATTAGTTTTTTTAAATCTTTTATAGTTTTCATAATTCGGAAAAAATACAAAATTTTTGTTAAAATTTGTAATTCCCTCGTAACTTTTTTATTAATTAACGTACAAAAAGTTATAATTATCAAAAAAAAGGAAATTTTTTTATAAATCCAAAATTCCAATTAATTTTTTTATATTTTTTTAGTTTTCAATATACGGGGGTAATACAAAATTTTTGTTAAAATTTGTAATTCCCTCGTAACTTTTTTATTAATTACCGTACAAAAAGTTATAACCTATCAAAAGAAAGGAAATTTTTTTAAAAATCCAAATTCCAATTAATTTTTTTATATCTCTTATAGTTTTCAAAAAACGGGGGAAATACCAAATTTTTTGGTTAAAATTTGTAAATCCCTCGTAACTTTTTTATTAATTAACGTACAGAAAGTTGTAACCTATCAAAAGATAGGAAATTTTCTCAGCAATACAAATTTCCAATTAGTCTTTTTATATCTTTTATAGTTTTCAATATACGGGGGAAATACAAAATTTTTGTTAAAATTTGTAATTCCCTCGTACCTTTTTTATTATTTACCGTACAAAAAGTTATAACCTATCAACAGATAGGAAATTCTCTCAGCAATCCAAATAGCCAATTAATTTTTTATATCTTTTATAGTTTTCAATATACTGGGGAAATACAAAATTTTTGTTAAAATTTGTAATTCCCTCGTAACTTTTTTATTAATTACCGTACAAAAAGTTATAACACATCAAAAGATGTGAAATTTTCTTAGCAATCCAAATTTTCGATTAGTCTTTTTATATCTTTTATAGTTTTTAACAAACGGGGGAAATACCAAATTTTTGTTAAAATTTGTAAATCTCTCGTAACTTTTTTATTAATTAACGTACAGAAAGTTGTGACCCATCAAAAGATAGGAAATTTTCTTAAAAATCCAAAATTCCAATTAGTTCTTTTATATCTATTATAGTTTTCAATATACGGGGGAAATACAAAATTTTTGTTAAAATTTGTAATTTTCTCGTAACTTTTTTATTAAATAACGTACAAAAAGTTATAACATATCAAAAGAAAGGAAATTTTTTTAGAAATCCAAAATTTCAATTAATTTTTTTATATTTTTTATCGTTTTTAAAAAACGGGGGAAATACCAAATTTTTGTTAAAATTTGTAATTCCCTCGTAACTTTTTTTTTAATTAACGTACAAAAAGTTAGAACCTATCAAAAGATAGGAAATTTTCTTAAAAATCCAAAATTTTAATTAGTTTTTTTATAGTTTTCATAATTCGGGAAAAATACAAAATTTTTGTTAAAATTTGATTTTCCCTCGTAACTTTTTTATTAATTAACGTACAAAAAGTTATAACCATCAAAAGAAAGGAATTTTTTTTAAAAATCCAAAATTCCAATTAATTTTTTTATATCTTTTATAGTTTTCAATATACGGGGGAAATACAAAGTTTTTGTTAAAATTTGTAATTCCCTTGTAACTTTTTTTTAATTAACGTACAAAAAGTTATAACCTATCAAAAGATAGGAAATTTTCTTAAAAATCCAAAATTTTAATTAGTTATTTTATATCTTTTATAGTTTTCAATATACTGGCGAAATACCAAATTTTTGTTAAAATTTGTAAATCCCTCGTAACTTTTTTATTAATTAACGTACAAAAAGTATAACCTATCAAAAGATGTGAAATTTTCTCAGCAATCCAAATTTCCGATTAGTCTTTTTATATCTTTTATAGTTTTCAAAAAACGGGGGAAATATCAAATTTTTGTTAAAATTTGTAAATCCCTCGTAACTTTTTTATTAATTAGCATACAGAAAGTTGTAACCTATCAAAAGATAGGAAATTTTCTTAAAAATCCAAAATTTTAATTAGTTTTTTTATATCTTTTATAGTTTTCAATAAACGGGGGAAATAAAAAATTTTTGTTAAAATGTGTAATTCCCCGTAACTGTTTTTTTAATTAACGTACAAAAAGTTATAACCTATCAAAAGAAAGGAAATTTCCAAATCCAAGTTTCTAATTAATTTTTTTTATCTTTTATAGTTTTCAATATACGGGGGAAATACAAAATTTTCGTTAAAATTTGTAAATCCCTCGTAACTTTTTTATTAATTAACGTACAAAAAGTTGTAACCTATCAAAAGAAAGGAAAGGTTTTTAAAAATCCAAAATTCCAATTAATTTTTTTATATCTTTTATCGTTTTTAAAAAACGAGGGAAATACCAAATTTTTGTTAAAATTTGTAAATCCCTCGTAACTTTTTTATTAATTAACGTACAGAAAGTTGTAAACTATCAAAAGATAGGAAATTTTCTTAAAACTCCAAAATTCCAATTAGTTCTTTCATATTTTTTATAGTTTTCAATATACGGGAGTAATACAAAATTTTTGTTAAAATTTGTAATTCCTTTGTAACTTTTTTTTTAATTAACGTTCAAAAATTTAGAACCTATCAAAAGATAGGAAATTTTCTTAAAAATCCAAAATTTTAATTAGTTTTTTTATATCTTTTATAGTTTTCAATATACTGGCGAAATACCAAATTTTTGTTAAAATTTGTAATTCCCTCCTAACTTTTTTATTAAATAACGTACAAAAAGTTGTAACCTATCAAAAGAAAGGAAATTTTTTTAGAAATCCAAAATTTCAATTAGTTCTTTCATATCTTTTATATTTTTCAATATACGGGGGAAATACAAAATTTTTGCTAAAATTTGTAATTCCCTCGTAACTTTTTTATTAAATAACGTACAAAAAGTTATAACCTATCAAAAGAAAGGAAATTTTTTTAGAAATCCATAATTCCAATTAATTTTTTTATATCTTTTATAGTTTTCAATATACGGGGGAAATCCCAAATCTTTGTTAAAATTTGTAAATCCCTCGTAACTTTTTATTAATTAACGTACAGAAAGTTATAACCTATTAAAAGATAGAAAATTTTCTTAAAAATCCAACATTCCAATTAGTTTTTTCATATCTTTTATAGTTTTTAATATACGGGGGAAATACAAAATTTTTGTTAAAATTTGTAATTCCCTCGTAACTTTTTTATTAATTACCGTACAAAAAGTTGTAACCTATAAAAAGATAGGAAATTTTCTCAGCAATACCAATTTTCTATTAGTCTTTTTAATATTTTTTATAGTTTTCAATATACGGGGAAAATACAAAATTTTTGTTAAAATTTGTAAATCCCTCGTAACTTGTTTATTAATTAACGTACAGAAAGTTATAACCTATTAAAAGATAGAAAATTTTCTTAAAAATTCAAAATTCCAATTAGTTTTTTCATATCTTTTATAGTTTTCAATATACGGGGGAAATACAAATTTTTTTTTTAAATTTGTAATTCCCTCGTAACTTTTTTATTAATTACCGTACAAAAAGTTATAACCCATCAAAAGATGTGAAATTTTCTCAGCAATCCAAATTTCCGATTAGTCTCGTAACTTTTTTATTAAATAACGTACAAAAAGTTATAACATATCAAAAGAAAGGAAATTTTTTTAGAAATCCAAAATTTTAATTAATTTTTTTATATTTTTTATTGTTTTTAAAAAACGGGGAAAATACCAAATTTTTGTTAAAATTTGTAAATCTCTCGTAACTTTTTTATTAATTAACGTACGGAAAGTTGTAACCTATCAAAAGATAGGAAATTTTCTTAAAAATCCAAAATTCCAATTAGTTCTTTCATATCTTTTATAGTTTTCAATATACGGGGGTAATACAAAATTTTTGTTAAAATTTGTAATTCCTTTGTTACTTTTTTTTTTAATTAACGTATAAAAAGTTAGAACCTACCAAAAGATAGGAAATTTTCTTAAAAATCCAAAATTTTAATTAGTTTTATTATATCTTTTATAGTTTTCAATATACTGGCGAAATGGGGTCAAATAAAAAGTTTTTAAATATAAATTGGATCTCAGTTTTTCTGTCATAACTTTTAAAGTTTTTAATTAAAATAAGATTTTTTAATGTTTTTTGAGGTAAAATTTAATTTAACATAAATAACTATTGCTGAGTTTTTTCAAAAGAACTGATACTTTTCGAGATATACAGGGTCAAACAAAAAGTTTGTAAATATAAATTTGATCTTAGTTTTTCTGTCATAACTTTTAAAGTTTTTTATTAAAATGAGATTTTTTAATGTTTTTTGATGTAAAATTTAATTTTACATAAATAAGTATTCCTGAGTTTTTTCTAAAGAACTGATACTTTTCGAGATATACAGGGTCAAACAAAAAGTTTGTAAATATAAATTTAATCTCAGTTTTTCTGTCATAACTTTTAACGTTTGTAATTAAAATAAGATTTTTTGATGTAGAACTTAATATTACACAAAAAAGTATTCTTGAGTTTTTTCAAAAAAACTAATACTTTTCGAGATATATAGGGTCAAACAAAAAGTTTGTAAATATAAATTTGATCTCAGTTTTTTCAAAAGAACTGATACTTTTCGAGATATACAGGGTCAAACAAAAAGTTTGTAAATATAAATTTAATCTCAGTTTTTCTGTCATAACTTTTAACGTTTTTAATTAAAATAAGATTTTTTAATGAAGAATTCAATATTACACAAAAAAGTATTCTTAAGTTTTTTTAAAAATACTAATACTTTTCGAGATATATAGGGTCAAACAAAAAGTTTGTAAATATAAATTTGATCTCAGTTTTTCTGTCATAGCTTTTAAAGTTTTTAATCAAAATACGATTTTTTGAGGTTTTTTGATTTAAAATTTAATTTTACATAAAATAGTATTCTTGAGTTTTTTTAAAAAAACTGATACTTTTCGAGATATGCAGGGTCAAACAAAAAGTTTGTAAATATAAATTTATTCTCAGTTTTTCTGTCATAACTTTTAACGTTTTTAATTAAAATAAGATTTTTTAACCTTTTTTTTATGTAAAATTTAATTTTACATAAAAAAGTATTCTTGAGTTTTTTCAAAAAAACTGATATTTATCGAGATATACAGGGTCAAACAGAAAGTTTGTAAATATAAATTTAATCTCAGTTTTTCTGTCATAACTTTTAACGTTTTTAATTAAAATAAGATTTTTTGATGTTTTTTGATGTAGAATTTAATATTACACAAAAAAGTGTTCTTAAGTTTTTTTTTGAAGAAACTAATACTTTTCGAGATATATAGGGTCAAACCAAAAGTTTGTAAATATAAATTTGATCTTAGTTTTTCTGTCATAACTTTTAAAGTTTCTAATTAAAATGAGATTTTTTAATGTTTTTTATGTAAAATTTAATTTTACATAAATAAGTATTCCTGAGTTTTTCAAAAGAACTGATACTTTTCGAGATATACAGGGTCAAACAAAAAGTCTGTAAATATAAATTTAATCTGTTTTTCTGTCATAACTTTTATCGTTTTTAATTAAAATAAGATTTTTTGATGTTTTTTTATGTAGAATTAAATTTTACACAAAAAAGTATTCTTAGGTTTTTAAAAAAACTAATACTTTTCCAGATATATAGGGTCAAACAAAAAGTTTGTAAATATAAATTTGATCTTAGTTTTTCTGTCATAACTTTTGAAGTTTTTAATTAAAATTTAATTTTTTGGAGTTTTTTGATGTAAAATTTGATTTAACATAAAAAAGTATTCTTGAGTTTTTTAAAAAAAACTGATACTTTTCGAAATATACAGGGTCAAACAAAAAGTTTGTAAATATAAATTTAATCTCAGTTTTTCTGTCGTAACTTTTAACGTTTTTAATTAAAATAAGATTTTTTGATGTTTATTGATGTATAATTCAATATTACACAAAAAAGTATTTATAAGTTTTTTTAAAAAACTAATACTTTTCGAGATATATAGAGTCAAACAAAAAGTTTGTAAATATAAATTTGATCTCAGTTTTTCTGTCATAACTTTTAAAGTTTTTAATTAAAATGAGATTTTTATTGTTTTTTAATGTAAAATTAAATTTTACGTAAATAAGTATTCTTGAGTTTTTTCAAAAAAACTGATACTTTTCGAGATATACAAGGTCAAACAGAAAGTTTGTAAATATAAATTTAATCTCAGTTTTTCTGTCATAACTTTTAACGGTTTTAATTAAAGTAAGATTTTTTGATATTTTTTTATGTAGAATTTAATATTACACAAAACAGTATTTTTAAGTTTTTTTAAACAAACTAATACTTTTCGAGATATATAGGGTCAAACAAAAAGTTTGTAAATATAAATTTGATCTCAGTTTTTCTGTCATAACTTTTAAAGTTTTTAATTAAAATGAGATTTTTTGGGATTTTTTTATGTAAAATTTAATTTTACATAAAAAAGTATTCCTGATTTTTTTCAAAAAAACTGATACTTTTCGAGATATATAGGGTCAAACAAAAAGTTTGTAAATATAAATTTAATCTCAGTTTTTCTGTCATAACTTTAAACGGTTTTTATTAAAATAAGATTTTTTGATGTTTTTTGATGTAAAATTTAATTTTACATAAATAAGTATTCTTGAGTTTTTTCAAAAGAACTGATACTTTTCGAGATATACAGGGTCAAACAAAAAGTTTGTAAATATAAATTTAATCTCAGTTTTTCTGTCATAACTTTTAACGTTTGTAATTAAAATAAGATTTTTTGATGTAGAACTTAATATTACACAAAAAAGTATTCTTGAGTTTTTTCAAAAAAAGTAATACTTTTCGAGATATATAGGGTCAAACAAAAAGTTTGTAAATATAAATTTAATCTCAGTGTTTCTGTCATAACTTTTAAAGTTTTTTAAAAAATAAGATTTTTTAATGTTTTTTGATGTAAAATTTAATCTAACATAAATAACTATTGCTGAGTTTTTTCAAAAGAACTGATACTTTTCGAGATATACATGGTTAAACAAAAAGTGTGTAAATATAAATTTAATCTCAGTTTTTCTGTCATAGCTTTTAAAGTTTTTAATTAAAATACGATTTTTTGGGGTTTTTTGATTTAAAATTTAATTTTACATAAAATAGTATACTTGAGTTTTTTTAAAAAAACTGATACTTTTCGAGATATGCAGGGTCAAACAAAAAGTTTGTAAATATAAATTTATTCTCAGTTTTTCTGTCATAACTTTTAACGTTTTTAATTAAAATAAGATTTTTTAACTTTTTTTTATGTAAAATTTCATTTTACATAAAAAAGTATTCCTGAGTTTTTTCAAAAAAACTGATACTTATCGAGATATACAGGGTCAAACAAAAAGTTTGTAAATATAAATTTAATAGTTAGATAGTTAGTTTATTTACGGAAATCTCCATTATAAGTAAGAACACATTATGAAATACAAGATACAAAAATACAAAAATATAGCAATAAAATTTACAAATATATAAAATAACAGTATAAAAACAATATAATGTAAAGAGGAACTATTAAATAAGTTTATGTAAGATACTTTTAAATTTGTAAAGTGAAAGACCATATGGATCAATATCATGATTATTAATGAATTGAGCAGCTTTAATTAAAGGATTATTGCATAAGTAATTAGTTTTATAAGTTGGTATATTATATAAAGTTTTCAGTCTTGTTGACTTTTTAGGAATATTTATTTCAATTTTAGACAGGATATTTGGACAATCTATTAATCCATTTACAATTTTGTAGAATAGTACTAAATTGGAATAAGTTCTGCGCGAATCCAGCGAAATTAAGTTTATTTGACTTTTAATTAATTGATAATCATATCTAAAATTTATTCTTGGGATCATTAATTTATATCCAGCAAATCTTAAAAACGTATTCTGAATCTTTTCTAATTGGTATACGTTTTTGTATGTATATGGTGACCAAATCATACAATTATACTCAAGAATAGAACGTACAAGAGAAATGAAAACGGTTTTTGTAGTGTTAATATTAAAGTTATACCAATTCCTTAAAACAAATCCTAACGTTTTAGTTGCCTTAATGGTTATGGAATTAATATGATTCTCAAACGACAATTTACTATCTAAAACGATTCCTAAATCTTTTATTGATTCGGTTTTTATCAAATTGGTATTATTGAAACAATATTGATATTTGATTGGAGTAAGTTTTCTATGAAAAGTTATTTGAAAGGATTTATTAAAATTCAATTCAAGTAAATTAGTAACGCACCAATCACAAAATTTGTTAGTAGATGAGCTATACGGACACGGCACCACTACTTCCAAATTTCGCCGCTAGATGTCGCCACAGGTGGCGGCGCTGCAATCTTTTGTTTTTCGAGTGGCCTTTGACATTTGGCGCAAGCAGCCAACTCTTCTTTTTTTTTTCAAATGGCCTTTGACATTTAGCGCAAGCAGCCAACTCTTCTTTTTGTTATATTTTTGAATTTTTTCGCGCTTCGCTGTCATCATACCAACTTTTCATGCATGCAACCAACATTACACAGTGCTACCAACTTTTGTGTTATAACAATTTAATTAAAAAAATTCCAACCAAGCAGAATCGAACCCGGGTCCCCTCGTATGATAAACAAATACGTTAGCCACTACACCATCGCAGTATTTAATAAAATTTGACAAACAATAGTAGAAAAAAATAATAAACAGGTCTTATCGCAATAAAGATAACAGACTTAGAAATATTTTAAATTAGTTTATTCCAAAAGAATTTTTTTTTTATGTATGACGTATCATTGTAAAGGGGTTAATGTATAGGGTAAGATAAAGTGTCAAAAAGACCGTATTTATGCTGCCAAAAAGGCATTATAGCTATATCTCGTAAACGACCGAACGGATTTCGGCGTATGACGTATCATTGTAAAGGGGTTGATGTATGGAGTAAGATTAAGCGTCAAAAAGACCGTATCGATGCTGCCAAAAAGGCATTATGGCTATATCTCGTAAACGGCCCAACGGATTTCGGCGTATGACGTATCATTGTAAAGGGGTTAATGTATAGGGTAAGATGAAGCGCCAAAAAGACCATATTTATGAAGCCAAAAGGGCATTAACGTTGTATCTCGTAAACGGCCGAACGGATTTCGGCGTATGACGTATCATTGTAAAGGGGTTGATGTATAGAGTAAGATTAAGCATCAAAAAGACCGTATTGATGCTGCCAAAAAGGCATTATAGCTATATCTCGTAAACGGCCCAACGGATTTCGTCACGTGACATATCATTGTAAAGGGGTTGCTGTATAGAGTAAGATTAAGCGTCAAAAAGACCGTATTGATGCTGTCAAAAGGGCATTATACCTATATCTCGTAAACGGCCGAACGGATTTCAACGTATGACGTATCATTTTAAAGGGGTTGCTGTATAGGGTAAGATGAAGTGTTCAAATCTTCTAAAATATTAAAAGCGCGTGACCTTGGTGCATTGGCAGGTTCGCGATGTGTGACGTAATCGACTGATGTGTTAGAGTGATAACAGACTTATTAATAATAAAACATTTCATTGTAAATATTTAGTTTTAGAATGGATTCGAGTGAATACAGTCAAAAACTTGAAGAGTTTTGTGAAAATATAAGAAAATTAAATAAACAAATTTGTATGTACGAAGGTCAAAAAGAAGTGTTAAAAAAAATTGAAAATTTAAGTTTGTGGGACAAAGTTTTTGAAAAATATTTACCAACATCATCAACGCCCACACGACGAATAAAACCATGGCCTTGCTAAAAACAAATTTTGTTCTTTTAACAGCAATATTAAATAACATGCTTTATGTTAACGTTCCACAAAACGTTGCACATATTGGCGTGTGTTTAGACACAAACGGAACAAAACAAGAATGCAATACATGGCAAATGATGAGTCTGTCAACAGTCAATGATGGAAAATTGCCGGTGTTTGCATTGAATTTAACAGAATCACCTCTCAACTACAAGCTAAAATTAATTTTTAAAGATAACTCTGAAGGAGTGGGCGAGTGGCGATCAAATCTTCAAATCCCAATGCAACAACTAGAAATTACTATGGAGGATCCAATGCAAAAGAAAATGTGCCAAATCATACAAATAGAATGGGCAACGTTAGTAGGAGTTTACTTACTAATTCTCAAAATTATATCAAAAGAGGTAAAAAGAAGAATGAAGCGATGAAATGTATTTTTTAAATAATAATAACAATAAATATTTGTAAACTTGTAAAAGGTGTTTTAATAAAAAACCTTAATTTTTGTTTTATAGCTTTATTTAGGTAATACAGTATAATACAACCAATTATACAAAGAAAGAATATTATTATATGCACACATAAATTTACCGTTGGCGTGGTGAGGACATCCTGAATATACAGCTTCAAAATTTTTCGTTGCACAGGGTGTCCCATCATAATTTGCAACATCATAAATTAATAGATGGAGTCCAAGTTCTTCACATTTTGCTTTTAAAAAGTCAATTTTTTGATTTCCTCTAACATAAATCAAATCAACGTTGCCAAGTAGGTGTTTCTCTAAAATTGCATTGACATCAGAATAATCTACATCTCCAGAATCGTATCGTATTCCATGTATAAATTTTTCCAAATATCGCGTGGTTTTCTTGTCTTTAGCAGTCAACTCGTAGAATGGTTTAGGAGGTTTAAATAAAAAATTCGATTTTATACCACCAATCTGAATAGCGACTTCTTTTGGATAAAAAACTTCATCGATTATAAATCCTTGGATGTCGACTACTGCAATTCTCATGATGACGATGACGATGAAACTTCTTTGAAAACTGAACAAATACTAAATAGTTAGCAGTTTATATTATATTTTTAACTACTTCCGTTAAGGGATAATGCTCCAATAAACAATCGTGAATTATGATACAATATGCTTTAGTATTTTTGGTAAATCCTTTGTTGGCATCAATTTCTAGTCGTACATCAACAGTCGATGATTTCATCGATTCTTCTTGCTTAGAACAATCGATAACAAACAAAGCACGATTTCGGAATGCTAGAAAATCCATTAATGGTCGTTTCATTGATACTCTGTTGTAACTGGAATTGAATTCGCTGTAGTTGTAATGAGCTAGCGCAATATCGCCTTTGTCAAAATCAAGTTGCATCCTTTCATTGGGAAAATATTCACCATTCAATGCAAGTCTGAGACCTTGTAGATTTACATGATCAAATAAAGAAGGATCTGCAATTTTCAGATTTCTCCTATTAGTTTGGAAAAATACAATAACATATCGAGGTTTCTCTATTGCAGACGTTGTTTTAACAGCCCAAATTTCTTGTGTTGCTCCTGCGGTCAAAGATGGTAGCTCATGTAGTTCCCATTTTCTAAACGAAATTACGATTGGACGATCGCTTTGAATTGATCGCATCAATTGTTCTTTAACAAAATCATTTGGATAAATATGTTTAACTTTCAGTTCCATCGAATGAATCATAATCTGTACGTTTGTAATAGTAGCTACGCCAGCGGCATCTCGTTTCTCTGTTACAATAACGCTATCGAGATCATTACGAGCTCGAACGAATCGAATCGTTTGTCGTCCACAAGTTACCATTGGGTAATCATTGAAAATGTTGAAGATGTGTTTAAGCGGCATCAGTAAACTAAATGATTTATCATCAGGATTGAGAATGGGACTTACAGGATAATTCCAACCAGCAATGGCGAGGTGACGAGAATCTTCTTCATTGTAACATGTTAAAGCTCTTACAGTGCTAACAATTCCAGGATCTCGAACTGTTTCTATCTCTCTTGCACTTTCGGTATACGTACACGAGTCGAATAGAAATGCTCCAAAGTTTGGTGTCAAACTAACATCGCCATTACCAGTTACATCCAATTTTCCTTTAATAGCCAACAACGTATCATGCATTGCAAAGAATGAGTCCACCTGATTTACACTAAATTCTACAATGTCGCTGCAGCTAAACGATTTGATGAATGGTGTGTAAGATCGGTATTCAGATTTTCTAATCGATTCATCTTGAGTCGGTTCTCGATAGAGATCAAACATTGGATCTTGAATTGTTCGTATACGATTCATTATTATTGTTAATAACTTTGAAACCAAGAGCTTTCAAAAATAAAACGTTGTCTCTAGTAAGTTGTCGTCGTCGCTGTCGTTGTCCTACTGAACACTTTAACGACTTGTTCAATACTGCAGGCTTCTGAAAATATGAAGGTGCTATATAGTTGTTGAAAATTAATCCCATTCTTTCAACTCCAAACCCAATATGCTTCTTTCACCTTGAAAATTTACAGGTCTTGAATTTTGATCCAATGCCAGTATAGTAATATTTGTAATCTCAGGTATATTAATCACAGGCAAATACGTGATATTTTTCGGAATTTCGTCAATAGCGTAACCAGGGTCTACGGATATACCAAACTCGTGGATAGTGTGAGTAGGTCTGTTGTTGTAGAAGGCTCCGGTGGTAATGTTTGTTTCGAAACGAATCGTTCGTACTTTAACAATTTCCACAGGTAGATCGGAACTATGTCTTACGTTCGGTTCCAGAATTCTCTTTGAGAAACCCAACATTCTGCCTATACTGTCTTCATGCTCGAAATTTATTGCATGTTGACTACTGAATATTTCACACTTGAGTGTATTATTGTTGGGCTTCAATGAAAAAACGTCTTCAATCTTTGCATTTGGTGGTATATGTAGTAAATTTCTAATCGTCTCTTCAATATCGGAAATTTCATAGCAACCAGTATTTAAGGTTATTTTCTGCAATTTAGTTTTATCGTTATTTTCGTAATAGTAAAAAGCATTACTACCAATCTCTACATTCGGTATACTGTTGTACGAAAAGAAAAATAGAAATGCCAACTTGTATTGTTTCTTTGGATCTAAACTCAACGGAACCGGAGGAATCCAATCAAATTGATAATCACGACTCTCTAACGTTAACAACATAACTGTTGGAGGTTGAACAAAGAAATAAAATTGCATATCTTTAACATTTATTTAAATAATTTTTTACAAGCTCATTACATTTTTCTAAACCTAGTTTACATATATGACAATTTCCTTGTGATTGCGCAGGTCCGTCAACATGGGTGGTCCATTCAGGACGATTATGATGAACAAAGCAGGGCAGGCAGGTTCGCAATTCAAAATCCAATCTATATTCAAGCGGCAACTTGCACCAAACTTGTAATAATTCACAAGGTTTTGCGTACCTTTTCAAATAACATATAGGAAAACAAGCCAATTCCTGTTCAGTAAAGTCAATCAATTTCTTTTTACGATTAATGTACGCCAAAACTGCCTCCATCGTATAAAAATTCTAAACAAAGATGACCGCAATTGATTTGATTAAAAGTCTGGTAAGGATCGTGGTTGTAAACAATTTTCGTTGTAGGTCCCAGATACTGCACAAGTTCTTTCGGCGGTTTCAACTTGCCAAATGAATCGAAATATTCGACGTTATTGTTAATCTTCCGATACGCCACCCAATGAGTTCCATGATTTTTGCTTTCATCCAAATTTAGGATTGCGCATTCGCGTTGAACAGGACCGGTTTTAGGTAATGTGTCTCGCATAAATACACCTCTAAAATTTGGGATTTTTAGACGTTTAGCATATCGTTTTAGTTCATAATCATACAATCCTCGATTGGGTAGCTGAATTAGTTTTTTTGCTTTTTTAGAAAGAGACCGAAACCTCCTCTGGCATTTTTTCGTAAATATAGTCCTTTACCGAGAGATTCCATAGCTTTGTTATGTCGATGTTCTTCTTCCAATTTTTTCTGTGCATTTTTCGCATCAATTACAGTTTTAGCGATTCCAGCAGCTCCACCGGATAACGCCCCCAGTGCACTTAGTCCAGCAAATAACGGAATTAACGGTAAAAAGCCTCCAGATTTTGGTTCGATGGGAATAATTCTAGGTACTTTAACCTGATTTTTCCCACCAGCATTTTGAACAGCTACCCTGGCTGCTTTAAGAGCAATACTGGTTGCTCGTTTTAATGTAGTCAAAGGACCAGCTTTTTTTATATCTCTTTGTATTTTACTTATAATATTGCGTTTAAACGATTTAGGTTTCCTAACACCCATGCCAAGTTTACGTTTAGCTTTCATTGCGGTTGTGGTTAGCCAAGCTGCGGCTTTTTCACCAACTGAAGCGTCCTTGGACTTTACTATTTCCCACGCTTTATTCTCCAGAATCTCGTCTGCTTTATGTCTTTCCGCTAAATCTTTATGTTTAGAATATGCAATGTCGTGTTCTCTGGCTGCGTCGTCAAGCAGGTTAACCCCCGTATCTCCACGTGCAAGTCTTTTATGTAATTTGGTGCCTGGTCCCAAAAAGTTGTAACTAGGATAATGTAACTCAAACGGTAGATTATTGATAAGGCTGTTGAGCACACCTTTACCTTCAAACACCAACATGAGAAATGAAATGATTTAAGAATTACTACTCTACTTATACATTGAAACATTAAAAAACATGTTAAACAATGAATATCATTCAACAAGACCAGACGCTTCCGATTGAAAATTTAGATGAAGGAAACGATCGAATAGCTGGCAGTAAACATGGACCATTGCTACCAAATTCGTTTCGGGCGCTAATCTGTGGACCCAGTGGGTGTGGCAAAACAAACGTTATGTTATCGTTACTGTTTCATCCACATGGCGCGAAATTTAAAAATGTTTACGTTTATTCAAAGTCATTATATCAGCCCAAGTATAAATTGTTGGAAGAAGTGCTGTCGAAAGTTAAAGGAGTGGGATATTTTCCGTTTAAAGAAAACGATGAAGTTATTAGCCCAAATGATGCAAAGCCAAATTCAATTTTTATTTTTGATGACGTCATATGTGAGAACCAGCAAAAGATTCGAGAATACTACAGCATGGGTCGACATCGGGATATAGATAGCGCATTTCTTTCACAAACCTACTCAAAATGCTGTAAACAAATTTGTAGAGATAACAGTAACCTAATTGTACTTTTTAAACAAGATGCTATCAATTTGAAACATGTCTTTGATGAACACGTGTCACCGGATATGAGTTTTGAAGAATTCAAACGGTTGTGTTCGAAATGTTGGCAAGAAAAGTATGGGACAATGGTTATTGCAAAAGACTTTGATTTAAACAACGGTCGATATCGAATCGGTTTCGATAAATACATAACATTGTAACATTACAGTCATTATTCGACAACATGTCAGACAATCCAGTTGACGTAGCCGTTCGTAAGAGAAAAATTGCCGAACTTGCTCGATCGATTCGAAAAAAATATAAAGCGTTACAATTGGGTAGAGTTGAAACGGATGAGACACTAAATAAATTGTTTAAACCTGTCACGGAACCTCTACACAAAATTGTAAAATCTTCTCTAAACCAAACAGTGATCTCTCCTCCTCAACCAGTCAACGAGCCAGAGCCTAAAAAAGAACCATCTAAACAAAAAGAAGAACCACCTAAACAAAAAGAAGAGCCGCCCAAACAAAAAGAGGAACCAAGCATACCTGAGTTTATAAAACTCGAAAATGTTGCCGAAACTACTAATGATGATAATGATGATGAAGTATTCTATGAAGACGAAGAACAGGCTGTTAAAGATCTAGACATTTCAGAAGATGTTATTAAGGAATACTTAGATCAGTATCCCCCAATGTCTCATCCATATATTCTAGAATATTGGACACAAAAAGATAATAGAGATACGGTTTATGGTCCTACTTACGATGGTGATACTTCTAAATGGTTTCTGGGTGGCAAACAAATCGACTTTGATAAAAAGCATGGATTTATTATTACACAAGGCAAACAGATAAGAGGTACACCGGGTCTATATGAATTAATTTTTAATGATAAACCTAAAAATTTCAATGATGATGATTTAAAGCGTTATGGAACAATACTAGAATTAACAAATCCTCATAAAAACATTAAAGGATACCTTAAAGGAACAAACCGATTTAAATACACACATATCATAAAACCTCTGGCTACCTCTCACTTACGAAAACATTTGAGCACTGTGGGCTCTGGGATGCAAATGGTTTACAACGATAATAAAATTGACCTTCAATATTGGGATGATCCAAACGAACTTGTTGACAGACTTCGGCTTTTAATAGCATCAAAAGAAGCAGGAAATACTTCGAATGATAATGAAATTGTTGCAATTATTGAGGAATTAAAAGAAGCACGCATTATTGCTTAAACATCATTACCACAATGAGTGTCGACAAATTCGGACGTACTAAACATGATATAGGCAATAAAAACCTATTGCTAATGTCTAAACCAAGCTTAGCCCATACTGCAAACGGTGATATTGATTTTGAAAATTTAAAACTTTGTAATGTTAAAGATCCTGATTTAGATAGCGATGCCGTCAATAAAAAATATATGGATAATAATTTACAAAAGTTGACTGAAAACATAAATGCTATGAAACTTACATTCAATAATGACTTGATGGCCATAAACACTTTTATATCAAGAGATCCTCCGTTAGCCAGCAAACATATGGCTAACAAAAAATATGTTGATGACTCAATTGTCACTGCAAAACAGTACCTACGAGCAGACATTAAAAATTCGCTTAAAAGTTTAGAATCACAAATAGCAACGATTAATGCAAACTCTGCACAGTTAGCTGTTAATCAAACAAATGCAGTAGAAAACGTAAAAGATAAAATCGAGAAAGCGATAATAAAATTATATAATCAGGATATTCCAGATATACGACAAGATTTGTTCGATGAGATTCTTAAAAGAACTGACTCTGTAACGAAAAATGTTAATGTACTCTCTGGAAAAATTTTGGCTATTGAAAAAAACATTGCTGAGTTGACTAATACAATAACTATAAATCAAAATAATCTGCGAAATGTTTTAAATATTATTACAGCAATGGAGAAGCGGTTAGTACAAAATCCCTAAACATTAGATTTAGTCACAGTCATGTTTTCAAAGGAAAAGGTTCAAGTTGTTAATGAGCTGCATAAACCGGCTCGAAAAAATTATGCTCGACGACGAACAATTATCAAAGATTTGGACGATTTATGGCAAATTGATTTGGCTGAAATGAGTTCTTACGCAACTCAAAATCGATCGTTTAAAATGATTCTAGTGGTAATTGACTGCTTCTCGAAATTTCTCTGGACTCGACCGTTAAAATCGAAAACTGGCGAAGAAATCACGAAAGCTTTTGCCGATATTATAGGAAAACGCAAACCGAAAAATCTTCAATCTGATCAGGGCAAAGAGTTTTACAACACAAAATTTCAAAATCTAATGCAGAAACATGGCATAAATCATTATAGTACATTTACAAAGATGAAAGCAAGTATGGCAGAAAGAGTTATTAGAACATTGAAAACGAAATTGTACAAGCATTTTAGCTTAAACGGTACGTACAGGTGGATAGATGTGTTGTCGAAAATTACAAAAGAGTACAACGAAAGCAAACATAGAACGATTGGTCAAAAGCCGTCTCAGGTAAACAAGTCCAATGAAAAAGAGATTCTACAGCAACATTATAATCATTTGAAAATAGCAGGCCCGCGAAAATATAAAATTGGAGATGTGGTGCGCATAAGCAAGGCAAAGCATCTATTCGATAAAGGCTATACACCCAATTGGACTACGGAGCTGTTTAAAATTACCAAAGTGAACATAACTAATCCCGTAACATACATGTTGGAAGATTTACATGGATCACCAATTAAAGGAGCATTTTACGAGGAAGAGTTACAAAAGTCAAAAAATCCTGATGTTTACCTTGTTGAAAAAGTGCTGAGGAAAAAAGGCAATAAAATCTACGTTAAATGGTTGGGGTTTGATAGTTCGCATAATAGCTGGATCGAAAAATCTAATATTTTATAAACTCTGTTGTTTCTTACTTTGAACATTTTTTACATGTATTCTTATGACAAACAAGATACGTTTTCATAGCTTCCGGGGGCCTTTTTTGATTCATAACATCTATTGTTTAAACCATTCAGTCTACGGTCCGACTAAAACTGTCCTTAGAAGCAGAAGCAATTATTTTTACTTAGTTTCAACACAAGTTTTATCAAGTATTAAAAGATGATGACACAAGACAGTGGTTATTGTAGTGAAGAATTGCCATCATATTCTGAGAGTAGTAGTAGTGGTGAAGATTCTATCTATATGGAAGAAGTAAACAGAATTTTAAATTTTTACGAAGACAAAGTAAAACGTGAAAATTATTTGCTGCTACAATCATCTTTCACAATTGAGGGGTATGTTATAACAGTTGGCTTATCTCCTGCAAGAACATTTTCTCCAGCTATTATTTTATCAGAATACTGCAAGCCAAGTAAATTATCGTTTGGAAAAATGGAATGGCTTGATCTTATAGAATTTTTGAGCAAAAGCACATTTTTTATTGAACCACTACCAACCTACGCAGATGAGTATGATCCAGTAACATTTTCCTGTGGAGATTTTTGTACAATACGACAGTTGGTATACGATGACATAAAGTTCATAGAAGTTGCAAAACATGGCGTAAGATATCATCTAACGAAAAAGGATGCAGATGAACTTGTTAGAGTACACCATTGTATCGTAGCTTATCAGATTTCGCTTCTAGAAAATATTAACTTTGGTATTTATTATAATAATGTTATAGATATTGTAAAAAGAAATTTTAGTGATAACTGCTTTCAAGCATTAGATGTATTTTGTGAAATATGTACTGATCCTTTATTATGTAACGCTTTGCGTCAGTATATTTACTTTTATAAACAAAATGTAATAAGAGATTTAGAAAATATGCAATAAACTTTTATAAAAAAAAAAAAAAAATAATGACTTTTATTTCAAAATCGATAAATATAGCGTCAAAAAATGTTATTTTATAGAGACAAAATTTATGTACGTCACAGTTCTAAAATTTGAAACGTCCAAACGTCAAGATAGCGTTAAAATTTGACGTTTCAACGTATTAAAAAATTGTTTAAAATAAATTTACGGTTTACATGTATTTCTTATGGAAAAATATCGTTTCAAAGTGACAAAAAGTGACACTTTTCATCGTTTTTTTCGTTCCTAAATTCATAAACGTCAAACTATCGAATAATAGATGTCTAAACGATGAATTTGAACGTTTTTTTGATCGTTTCAACGGAACATATTTAAAAGAAAATAATAGATGTCTAAACGATGAATTTGAACGTTTTTTTGATCGTTTCAACAGAACATATTTAAAAGAAAATAATACACCATAGATTCAGATTAAAAATTTTTTATTGTAAACATGAAAAGTTTAAGATATACCTACAATAAACAATAGAAAACTAATTAATTTACAACTGTTATTTAATTTTAGATATACAATAAACAATAGAAAACTAACCTAATTAATTTACAATACACATTCACATTTTTTTTTTATTTTTTAATTATGAATAACATTATTCGAGCATTATATCTCGATGACCCCATGCTAATGTGTCAAATGATCTATTACATAAAAAGCGTTTATCGTCGTGTGGACTTAGACCGATTTTGGTTTGTTCGATTGTATATACATTATGATTATATGCACGGAACGTGCATTGGTTCACTGTTTTCAGTTTACTATCTCTCAGACATAAAATGTAGTCATCAAAAGTAATTTTTTTAGCAACGACATTCTTTTTAACCCCTTTTGACTTTTTAATACATTTATCATCCTCTGTTAAATATGAGTACATTTTTGAACGCAACCCCACAAATTCAGTTAAAAGTTTGCCGTTGCATTCATCTTTCATTAATCCTATGACTTTTTTATTTAAGAGTGAAATACCATATGCATTATTTGGTTCATAGTCTGAGGTGTCAAATTTATCTGGATAGGCTTTAATTAGTTCGGTATAAACATCATTGCATTGCAGTTCTAGAAGAAAAGCGTCGGTATCGGTGTATAAGAGTTTACAGTTGTCTACACCCATCGTAGGCAGTAGAAAACTGTGATAAAAGTCATACATACACGTCTTTGAAATATCGAGAATCGACATGCCAATGTACAATGGTTTATTGAATACAAGTTCGGTTTTATGAAGCTCTATCGCTAAAAGGTTTTCATCAAAGATTTTGCTCGAACTAAACCTAGGACTGCTTATCAAGTTCTTTGCTCCATATCGACCCTCCCAAGATCTTACGAGTTTAACAATTCGATGTTTCCTTATATTTTCCATGGTTTTTCCGAAGACTGCATTGTTCATTAATTTATATAAATTCTTTTCAAAATCATTTTTGGCAGCTGTTCGAAGAGTTGTATTTAAGTCGATATATTTTTTTAACCATGGGCTTTGCTTAAATTTCAACACTCTGTGAATCTTTTTCACGTTCAATCCATGTTTTATAGCCTGCTTTAAATTTCGATAATGTATTACGTATTTTTCTTTGTCATATAAAGTGGTCATCAGTTTTTGTATTTTTGATCCTTGGGGTTTTCGATGTTCTGGGCAAAACGGTAAATCGTTGTGTAGATCATGTAAATGCTGAGGGTATTCTATATCCACTTCGAGAATATAACCCTCATCATTATCATCTGGTATTTGAGTCACATCGATGTTTGTATCAGTCCATTGGAATCCTCCGTACGGAAGAGGTTGACTCATTGCCCAACCATATAAATTGTTTACATCCAAGTACATTAAATATTTTTCGGATTCTGTTTGATTAAAATTTTTCATGTATCTGTTGTTTGCTTTAGCATATCTATTGCTACATTGACTGACTCCTCCTCTTATACCTTTCTCTATAAACATGATTTGGTCTATATCTTTGAGTATTTCCAATTTAGATTTGGTATATTTTAACATAGCATCCCACGTATAACCAGGGAGCGTATAATACCAAGCAGGATCGAGACCATACGTTTTTCGACATTTTTCACGAAAACATTCAAACACAGATGCTAAAAGCAAGATATCCGTCTTCATATACAGCATGCTATATTCTTTTAAATTTTTAATTTTAAATGCTTTCCAAACCTTCTGAGCATGCATGTATAAATCATCAGTAATATTTTCATCTGTCAGTGTGCTATAAAATTTATCTTTGGATGGCAGTTCCGTATCGTCTAATTTTTCAATGGAATCAATGTATTCATAAGGAAACACCCCTTTTCTACTTAATAGTTCAAATTGTTCAGATGTTAAATTGGGAAACTGTGAACGTAGATAATGTAGATCTGATGGTTCTAGTAAAGCAGACAGTTTATCTAAGGAGGAATCTAAAAATCGTAGCGAGTCTATAAATCTAAACTTTACTTCGCTCTCGTCATTACTTAATGTACACGAAATGTATTTTTCTTTGTTTATAGGAAGCAAGCTTATATTACCTTTTTTGGATAAATCTCTAATTAAAAAATGTAAGTCGTATCCCGAAAGGTTATGAAAGACTACGGGTACAACAAACTTTTTTTTATAGTTTAAATTGCAGCTTTGGTGTGAAAACCCTCGAAAATTCCCCGTAAAGTGGTCGTGGTCTAAAACAATGGTGTCCTTCTCTTTGAAGGGGTGTTCGCATATATGACATGTTGTTGCATTAAGTAAACTAGGTTTGACAATCATTGGTTCGATATGTTTTATTTTCTCTTCAATTAATTTAGCCATCCTTGTCATTTCAGCAGCGAACCAATCCATGGAGTCTTCCCCACAATATTCATTGTAAAATGATAGCGAACTATCATAGGAGCAATTTAGATAATATCCTGCACTATACGCCTCGTGTTTCTGAAACTTTCGTGTATGTTTCCCCAAGTTCTTATTATGAGGACGTAGCACTGACTCAAAGTCAGCATAAATGACAAAAGGTGTCGTTTGCTTGTATACGTGGTTTTTAAACTCTACATAATCAAATGGTGGGTACGATATTTTGCAATTGTTCATGTCTTTGCAGTAATCTTCATGTTTACTTAATTTTTCCTGACTATGAAAATAATTTAAACATCGATCGCAAATATATTTTTTCATCTTAGAGTTGTTAACTTGACTTGATATTAATCGAGATAAATCTTTGATTAAACAATAGTGATATTTGATATCTTCATTTTCCATATCCATTGATGGAGCTTCATAATCGTTTAATTTTGGAAAGTATTTATCTTGAATAAGCAATAAATTTACATGTTTATTTAATTTTTCTTTTGTTAAGCGTGCAGGATAAATTGTGTAAAATGATTTATCTTTTGAGACATTTAACTCTAATGCATAAATATTAATGGAAATTTGATTTAATTTTTCAAATTTGAAAATATTGTTAATTGTCATCGGCATGTCTAATCCTTCGGTTTTTAATACGGTTGTATAATGAGGATACGACGATACACGATCTACATGTCTATTTGCAGTAGGATACAATGATGCTGTTACCGACCAGTAAAAGCATGCTTTATCTAAATTTTTAATATTAATGCATGCTTGCTTTTTTTGTATAGGATCAGGTAACTTAATGTATGATGAAGCACCGTTACCTATCTCATATTTATTAATGTTTATTTCCAATGAAATAATTTTGTCTAAAGCCCATCCAGAATCTTTAAGTTGAAATTCCGATAATTTACTCATTACTTTATCAACAATATTTTCGTTGAACCACAATGCAAGATCCGTACCTGCATCTATTACCACGTTTTTTGTGTTAAAATATTTAAACTCTAAAATGTCTTCGATTTCCCTAGATTTTTTAATAAATTCCCCGCAAAATGTTGTATTTACTTTAATCATATTAAATTTTTTTAAACTGTTGCCTATTCTACCCTTAATCAACTTGAACGCATCAGCAAAAAAACTATTTAGGCCTTTATGTTTTAAATTAACGATAACAGCAGTCCTAATTCTTGAATGAAAAAAAGATTCTAGATCGACCCATTTTACCCCTGATTTTTCAGTTAATCCCGATC
This sequence comes from Altica lythri, assembly GCA_964028335.1. Classification (NCBI taxonomy): domain Eukaryota; kingdom Metazoa; phylum Arthropoda; class Insecta; order Coleoptera; family Chrysomelidae; genus Altica; species Altica lythri. The sequence continues at coordinate 41,146 of CAXIIO010001538.1, read as the reverse complement.
CCTGCTTAGACAAATTAAAAATTTTTTCTTTTATCGATTTTAAATGTCCCAAATTTGTTTGTAAATTTCTAAGTGTCCCAATATCTAAATTTCCCCTACGAATATCTTTATGAAAACTGATAACATGCCGTTTAATTTGTTTGATTAATTTATTTGCTTCCCTATGCGAAAAACTGGAGATTAACGCTTTGTATGCTTTATAAATATCTTTAACAATGTTATTCATAATTACGAAATAAAATAAAAAAACTTACAAAAAATTATTCCTTAACTATTTCGAATGTATCGGTAGGATTAGCTTGACCAATTTGTTTTTTTCCTTTATATTTGATAAAATAATGCCCGCCAGACAATTCTGCCAAGTGAGGCTTCAGTGTTCCAATGGTTCTCTTAGGTAAAAAGCAGAGCCCGTTTTCTAGCTCAACCAAAATTGTTTCTCCAAATTTGCTCTGGACCAGTTTAGCGTTCAATAATTTTTGCGGAACATCCACTGGAAGTTCTCCTAATTTGATAATAATCTTCTCGTTATTTTTTTCTGCAAGACATAACGAATTAATTTTAGTTAAATCCATCTAAAAATAAAAAATTAAATCAACTTAAAAATAAAATTAAATCAACTCAAAATAAAATTACCTAAATAATAAAATTAAATCATTACAAAAAATTAAATTAACTCAAAATAAACATAACTAAAGAAAAATAAAAAATTAAATCAACTTAAAAATAAAATAATAATTCTTACCTTGTTGAAAAAGTGCTGAGGAAAAACGATATCGAAGAAGAAGAAGAAGTTATATTCCTAAACTATTTCAAATGTATCGGAGTGACTAGCTTTCCCCAATTTTGCTTTTTCCTTTTATATCTTGATTTTAATAAGTTCCGGCAGACACTTCTTCTGACAAGTGGACTTCAGTGTTAAAATTGTTCTCTTTTGAATTTATTCTAGTTAAATCCAACTACAAATAAAATTAAATCATTACAAAAAAATTAAATTATGACAAATAAACTTAAATCAAGAAAAATAAAATTAAATCAACTCAAAAATTAAAATAATTCAAGAAGCAATAAAAATTAAAATTAAATTAAAAATTTTGAAATAAAATAAAAATTCTTACCTTTATGGGTATGTAACAAAAACTTTTGCACTTGAAACTGAACTCAGAACAGAACTGGATCTATGGAGTATCAAAACAATAATGAGCAAGTTAAATCTAGGACCTTCTTTAAATATACATGGCTTAGCCGAAACACATAGACGTCGATAAAAATTAAAACCTAATTGTTGCTTTACAATATATTATATATGTTGTTTATTTAATATTATATTTACCAATCACATGTGACGCTAATGTCTATGTATACCATAACTCAACCAAATAAACGTCATAGCTTTTTGTTTTTGCGGCATCCTATTTTCATCGACACAAACCACAGCTTCCTGATAAAAACCGAATTTTTGTTTCTGATAACTGTATGTTATTCCTTTTTATTAATAAAATAAGTATTTTTTATTTAAAAAATTTTAATTGAAAACATTATATTGATGTAAAAAATATACATTTCATCGTTACCTTCAAAATTTTTTAGTTTTATGATATAAAGTTTGGTTTCTAAGAAGCGTATATTATTTAAGTTTTATTAAAGTTTAATATATTTTTTGTTAGCTATAATGCCCTTTTGGCCTCATAAATACGGTCTTTTTGACGCTTCATCTTACCCTATACATCAACCCCTTTACAATGATATGTCATACGTTGAAATCCGTTGGGCCGTTTACGAGATACAACGTTAATGCCTTTTTGGCAGCATCAATACGGTCTTTTTGACGCTTCATCTTACCCTATACATCAACCCCTTTACAATGATATGTCACGTGACGAAATCCGTTGGGCCGTTTACGAGATATAGCTATAATGCCTTTTTGGCAGCATCGATACGGTCTTTTTGACGCTTCATCTTACCCTATACATCAACCCCTTTACAATGATATGTCATACGTTGAAATCCGTTGGGCCGTTTACGAGATACAACGTTAATGCCTTTTTGGCAGCATCAATACGGTCTTTTTGACGCTTCATCTTACCCTATACATCAACCCCTTTACAATGATATGTCACGTGACGAAATCCGTTGGGCCGTTTACGAGATATAGCTATAATGCCTTTTTGGCAGCATCGATACGGTCTTTTTGACGCTTCATCTTACCCTATACATCAACCCCTTTACAATGATATGTCATACGTTGAAATCCGTTGGGCCGTTTACGAGATACAACGTTAATGCCTTTTTGGCAGCATCAATACGGTCTTTTTGACGCTTCATCTTACCCTATACATCAACCCCTTTACAATGATATGTCACGTGACGAAATCCGTTGGGCCGTTTACGAGATATAGCTATAATGCCTTTTTGGCAGCATCGATACGGTCTTTTTGACGCTTAATCTTACTCTATACATCAACCCCTTTACAATGATACGTCATACGCCGAAATCCGTTCGGCCGTTTACGAGATACAACGTTAATGCCCTTTTGGCTTCATAAATATGGTCTTTTTGGCGCTTCATCTTACCCTATACATTAACCCCTTTACAATGATACGTCATACGCCGAAATCCGTTGGGCCGTTTACGAGATATAGCCATAATGCCTTTTTGGCAGCATCGATACGGTCTTTTTGACGCTTAATCTTACTCCATACATCAACCCCTTTACAATGATACGTCATACGCCGAAATCCGTTCGGTCGTTTACGAGATATAGCTATAATGCCTTTTTGGCAGCATAAATACGGTCTTTTTGACACTTTATCTTACCCTATACATTAACCCCTTTACAATGATACGTCATACATAAAAAAAAAATTCTTTTGGAATAAACTAATTTAAAATATTTCTAAGTCTGTTATCTTTATTGCGATAAGACCTGTTTATTATTTTTTTCTACTATTGTTTGTCAAATTTTATTAAATACTGCGATGGTGTAGTGGCTAACGTATTTGTTTATCATACGAGGGGACCCGGGTTCGATTCTGCTTGGTTGGAATTTTTTTAATTAAATTGTTATAACACAAAAGTTGGTAGCACTGTGTAATGTTGGTTGCATGCATGAAAAGTTGGTATGATGACAGCGAAGCGCGAAAAAATTCAAAAATATAACAAAAAGAAGAGTTGGCTGCTTGCGCTAAATGTCAAAGGCCATTTGAAAAAAAAAAAAAGAAGAGTTGGCTGCTTGCGCCAAATGTCAAAGGCCACTCGAAAAACAAAAGATTGCAGCGCCGCCACCTGTGGCGACATCTAGCGGCGAAATTTGGAAGTAGTGGTGCCGTGTCCGTATAGCTCATCTACTTTTGTTTAAAACATCTTGAAGAGTAAAACAATCCAATTGCGACTTAACAGTTTTAAAAATTTTAATATCATCTGCATACATTAAATATTTACAATTAATTAAAACCGATTTAACATCATTAATAAAAAGATTAAAGAGTAGTGGTGCAATGTGCGTACCTTGCGGCACACCAGAAGTAACCGGAATTGGATTCGAAACAAATTGACCAATTTTAACAAACTGAGTTCGTCCACTTAAAAAACTATCTAACCAAATCAACAAGTTATTGTGAAAACCCAAGGCACTAAGTTAAGCGAGTAAAATTTGATGATTAACTCGATCGAAAGCTTTTGAGAAATCTGCATAAATTGAATCAATTTGATGTTTGTTTTCAAATGCTTCTAAGATTTCTAGCTGATACGTTAACAGGTTGGTTGTAGTTGATTTGTTTTTGCAGAATCCAAATTGATTTTCGTCGAATAAAGGTTTGCACATCCATTGTAATTTATCGGTTATAATATTATCTAGTAACTTTGGGATTGTCGATTGCTGACAAACTCCGCGATGGCAGTTAATATCTTTTTTATCTCCAGATTTAAATATTGGAACAACATAGCTTTGTTTCCATATTAGTGGCATTACACCATGCTGAATGGATTTATTAAAAAGGATGTGCAAGGGCTTAGACAACGTAAAAATGCAGTTTTTTAATAAGCTATTAGGAATTAGATCTGGTCCAGATTTATTATTAGATGGTAAAGTCTCAATTTTGGCAAAAACAGTTGATAATTCTATATTATTGATGTTTATATTAGGTGAGTGCTGAAAATTAACGGTAGAGGTAGAGCAGGTCTTATTAGAATACACAGATGAGAAAAAAACCGCAAAAGCATCCGCTATTGATTGGCCGTCATTATATCTTTCTTCCCCAGAATACATTTCTTTTGGTAGTTCATTATCTTTTTTAAGTGAATTTAAATATTTCCAAAAAGATTTAGGGTTAATTTGTAACTCCAATTCAGTACTATGTAAGTACCTATCATAACATAACTTGGATAACTCTTTACACTGTGAGCGCAACGTTGCAAATTTGGTATAATTGTAAGCACCTTTTGATACCATATATTCTTTGTAAGCCTTCTTTTTTTGTATTGTTAACTGAATTAATTCATGATTAAACCATATTGGAAATCTTCTTTTTTTAATCATCTTTTTTGGAACATATTGTTCAATACCAGCGTATAATATATTATAAAATTCGGTAACAGATGAGTTTAAGTCACAATGTAAAACATTATCCCAGTTAATTGAAGAAAAATAAAAGTTTAATGCATTAAAATCTGCTTTAGAAAAATTATAAGTGGTTTCATTTATAATTAAAGAATCTTCGGAAGTATTATTAACAAAAAATGAATAAGCGTTATGATGCAGTGATGACGGTAACAAATTGTCATGAGCTTTCTCAATATTAATATTTTTATTATGTGAAAATATTAAATCTAAAAATTTTAAGTTATTGTTTGGAATCGTGTTGCATTGAAATAAATTTAATGATGCATAACAAGCTGCTACCTCCATCGTAATATTAGAAAACAAACCAACAGTAGAAAGAAAACCATTATTCCATAAGGAGTCATTGAGGTTGTAGTCTCCACAAGTTATGAGTTCATCATATGGAAATGTGTTGATTATTCGTTCTATGGTATTACAATGATGAGTGTATGTTACCAATGAGGATTGGGGAGGTATGTAAATAGCTCCCATGATAAAGTTCTTATTTTTAACCTTGATGTAAACGTAGAGTTGATCAGCTATATCACTTTCACTTAGAATTAAATTTGATTTTAAACAGCTTTTTATAGCAATTAGCACACCACCTCCACGAGATTTCGAGCTTAAGTTTACATTGCGGTCACACCTGTATACATTGTAATTATAAAAATTAATTTCGGTATCTGTAAAGTCCTCATTTAACCAGGTTTCGATGAGAATAATAATGTCGAAGGAAGACACAGCTATTGTTTGTTTCAATGCATCAATTTTAGTGCGAACACCCCCAACATTATGAAAATAGACTGATAATGGAGAGTTATTTAGTTTTTTGATTGGTTATGTTTTACCGATACAATTTTAGGAATCCCTCGAACGTATTTAATTTTAGCATCGTCTTCACCACCGTCTTGCCTTAGTTTTAACTCTTCTTTTAATTTCTTAAGTTGTTCTCTCTGATTCTTTGTTTTGTCCGATGACATGGCGTATTTTTTTTTAAACGATTGTTATTTTTAAAAGCCATTTCAACAAAAGAGGGGTTTGAAAAAATTATTCTAATAGGCCGATGACGTGGGGGATTGCTAGTTCTATTATTACCAGCTCGCATAATTTTTTTTATGGCATTTGTGGGAATTTGCAGTTCTTGTATGATTTTGTCTACTTCCATTCTGTCTGCATGAATTCTTTTAGCAATATCAGTATTAGTGCATTCCTTAATATTATATAAGATAATGTTGTTTTCTTTTTCTAATCGGTCCTTTAGTTCTTCATAAATAGAGTTATTATCGGTAATATTCGTTCGCTCGATTAATCTCAGTTTTTCTGTCATAACTTTTAACGTTTTTAATTAAAATAAGATTTTTTAATGATTTCTGATGTAGAATTTAATATTACACAAAAAAGTGTTCTTAAGTTTTTTTTGAAGAAACTAATACTTTTCGAGATATATAGGGTCAAACCAAAAGTTTGTAAATATAAATTTGATCTTAGTTTTTCTGTCATAACTTTTAAAGTTTCTAATTAAAATGAGATTTTTTAATGTTTTTTTATGTAAAATTTAATTTTACATAAATAAGTATTTCTGAGTTTTTTCAAAAGAACTAATACTTTTCGAGATATACAGGGTCAAACAAAAAGTTTGTAAATATAAATTTAATCTGTTTTTCTGTCATAACTTTTATCGTTTTTAATTAAAATAAGAGTTTTTGATGTTTTTTTATGTAGAATTAAATTTCACACAAAAAAGAATTCTTAGGTTTTTAAAAAAACTAATACTTTTCCAGATATATAGGGTCAAACAAAAAGTTTGTAAATAGTAATTTGATCTTAGTTTTTGTGTCATAACTTTTAAAGTTTTTAATTAAAATTCAATTTTTTGGAGTTTTTTGATGTAAAATTTGATTTTACATAAAAAAGTATTCTTGAGTTTTTTCAAAAAAACTGATACTTTTCGAAATATATAGGGTCAAACAAAAAGTTTGTAAATATAAATTTAATCTCAGTTTTTCTGTCGTAACTTTTAACGTTTTTAATTAAAATAAGATTTTTTGATGTTTATTGATGTATAATTCAATATTACACAAAAAAGTATTCTTAAGTTTTTTTAAAAAACTAATACTTTTCGAGATATATAGGGTAAAACAAAAAGTTTGTAAATATTAATTTAAACTCAGTTTTTCTGTCATAACTTTTAAAATTTTTTATTAAAATGAGATTTTTTAATGTTTTTTTATGTAAAATTTAATTTTACATAAATAAGTATTTTTGAGTTTTTTCAAAAGAACTGATACTTTTCGAGATATACAGGGTCAAACAAAAAGTTTGTAAATATAAATTTAATCTGTTTTTCTGTCATAACTTTTATCGTTTTTAATTAAAATAAGAGTTTTTGATGTTTTTTTATGTAGAATTAAATTTTACACAAAAGAGAATTCTTAGGTTTTTAAAAAAACTAATACTTTTCCAGATATATAGGGTCAAACAAAAAGTTTGTAAATAGTAATTTGATCTTAGTTTTTGTGTCATAACTTTTAAAGTTTTTAATTAAAATTTAATTTTTTGGAGTTTTTTAATGTAAAATTTGATTTTACATAAAAAAGTATTCTTGAGTTTTTTCAAAAAAACTGATACTTTTCGAAATATATAGGGTCAAACAAAAAGTTTGTAAATATAAATTTAATCTCAGTTTTTCTGTCGTAACTTTTAACGTTTTTAATTAAAATAAGATTTTTTGATGTTTGTTGATGTATAATTCAATATTACACAAAAAAGTATTCTTAAGTTTTTTTAAAAAACTAATACTTTTCGAGATATATAGGGTAAAACAAAAAGTTTGTAAATATTAATTTAAACTCAGTTTTTCTGTCATAACTTTTAACGTTTGTAATTAAAATAAGATTTTTTGATGTAGAACTTAATATTACACAAAAAAGTATTCTTGAGTTTTTTCAAAAAAACTAATACTTTTCGAGATATATAGGGTCAAACAAAAAGTTTGTAAATATAAATTTGATCTCAGTTTTTATGTCATAACTTTTAAAGTTTTTAATTAAAATAAGATTTTTTAATGTTTTTTGAAGTAAAATTTAATTTAACATAAATAACTATTTCTGAGTTTTTTCAAAAGAACTGATACTTTTCGAGATATACAGGGTCAAACAAAAAGTTTGTAAATATAAATTTAATCTCAGTTTTTCTGTTATAACTTTTAACGTTTTTAATTAAAATAAGATTTTTTAATGTAGAATTTAATATTACACAAAAAAGTATTCTTGAGTTTTTTTAAAAATACTAATACTTTTCGAGATATATAGGGTCAAACAAAAAGTTTGTAAATATAAATTTGATCTTAGTTTTCTTTCATAGCTTTTAAAGTTTTTAATTAAAATACGATTTTTTGGGGTTTTTTGATTTAAAATTTAATTTTACATAAAAAAGTATTCTAGAGTTTTTTCAAAAAAACTGATACTTTTCGAAATATACAGGGTCAAACAAAAAGTTTGTAAATATAAATTTAATCTCAGTTTTTCTGTCGTAACTTTTAACGGTTTTAATTAAAATAAGATTTTTTGACGTTTATTGATGTATAATTTAATATTACACAAAAAAGTATTCTTAAGTTTTTTGAAAAAACTAATTCTTTTCGAGATATCTAGGGTCAAACAAAAAGTTTGTAAATATAAATTTGATCTCAGTTTTTATGTCATAACTTTTAAAGTTTTTAATTAAAATGAGATTTTTATTGTTTTTTAATGTAAAATTAAATTTTACATAAATAAGTATTCCTGAGTTTTTTCAAAAAAACTGATACTTTTCGAGATATACAAGGTCAAACAAAAAGTTTGTGAATATAAATTTGATCTCAGTTTTTCTGTCATAACTTTTAAAGGTTTTAATTTAAATGAGATTTTTTGGGATTTTTTTATGTAAAATTTAATTTTACATAAAAAAGTATTCTTGAGTTGTTTCAAAAAAACTGATACTTTTTGAGATATATAGGGTCAAACAAAAAGTTTGTAAATATAAATTTAATCTCAGTTTTTCTGTCATAACTTTTAACGTTTTTAACTAAAATAAGATTTTTTGAAGTTTTTTGATGTAGAATTTAATATTACACAAAAAAGTAATCCTAAGTTTTTTTAAAAAAACTAATACTTTTCGAGATATATAGGGTCAAACAAAAAGTTTGTAAATATAAATTTGATCTTAGTTTTTCTGTCATAACTTTGAAAGTTTTTTATTAAAATGAGATTTTTTAATGTTTTTTGATGTAAAATTTAATTTTACATAAATAAGTATTCTTAAATTTTTTCAAAAGAACTAATACTTTTCGAGATATACAGGGTCAAACAAAAAGTTTGTAAATATAAATTTAATCTCAGTTTTTCTGTCATAACTTTTAACGTTTGTAATTAAAATAAGATTTTTTGATGTAGAACTTAATATTACACAAAAAAGTATTTTTGAGTTCTTTCAAAAAAACTAATACTTTTCGAGATATATAAGGTCAAACAAAAAGTTTGTAAATATAAATTTGATCTCAGTTTTTCTGTCATAACTTTTAAAGTTTTTGATTAAAATAAGATTTTTTAATGTTTTTTGATGTAAAATTTAATTTAACATAAATAACTATTGCTGAGTTTTTTCAAAAGAACTGATAATTTTCGAGATATACAGGGTCAAACAAAAAGTTTGTAAATATAAATTTAATCTCAGTTTTTCTGTCATAACTTTTAACGTTTTTAATTAAAATAAGATTTTTTAATGTAGAATTCAATATTACACAAAAAAGGATTCTTGAGTTTTTTTAAAAATACTAATACTTTTCGAGATATATAGGGTCAAACAAAAAGTTTGTAAATATAAATTTGATCTCAGTTTTTCTGTCATAGCTTTTAAAGTTTTTAATTAAAATAAGATTTTTTGGGGTTTTTTGATTTAAAATTTAATTTTACATAAAATAGTATTCTCGAGTTTTTTTAAAAAAACTGATACTTTTCGAGATATGCAGGGTCAAACAAAAAGTTTGTAAATATAAATTTATTCTCAGTTTTTCTGTCATAACTTTTAACGTTTTTAATTAAAATAAGATTTTTTAACTTTTTTTTTATGTAAAATTTAATTTTACATAAAAACGTATTCTTGAGTTTTTTTCATACAAACTGATACTTATCGAGGTATACAGGGTCAAACAAAAAGTTTGTAAATATAAATTTAATCTCAGTTTTTCTGTCATAACTTTTAACCTTTTTAATTAAAATAAGATTTTTTGATGCTTTTTGATGTAGAATTTAATATTACACAAAAAAGTGTTCTTAAGTTTTTTTTGAAGAAACTAATACTTTTCGAGATATATAGGGTCAAACCAAAAGTTTGTAAATATAAATTTGATCTTAGTTTTTCTGTCATAACTTTTAAAGTTTCTAATTAAAATGAGATTTTTTAATGTTTTTTTATGTAAAATTTAATTTTACATAAATAAGTATTTTTGAGTTTTTTTAAAAGAACTGATACTTTTCGAGATATACAGGGTCAAACAAAAAGTTTGTAAATATAAATTTAATCTCAGTTTGTCTGTCATAACTTTTAACGTTTTTAATTAAAATAAGATTTTTTTATGTAGAATTTAATATTACACAAAAAAGTATTCTTAAGTTTTTTTAAAGAAACTAATACTTTTCGAGATATATAGGGTCAAACAAAAAGTTTGTAAATATAAATTTGATCTCAGTTTTTCTATCATAACTTTTAAAGTTTTTAATTAAAATGAGATTTTTTGGGGTTTTTTAATGTAAAATTTAATTTTACATAAAAAAGAATTCCTGAGTTTTTTTAAAAAAACTGATACTTTTCGAGATATATAGGGTCAAACAAAAAGATTGTAAATATAAATTTAATCTCAGTTTTTCTGTCATAACTTTTAACGTTTTTAATTAAAATAAGAGTTTTTGATGAAGAATTTAATATTACACAAAAAAGTGTTCTTAAGTTTTTTTTTGAAGAAACTAATACTTTTTGAGATATATAGGGTCAAACCAAAAGTTTGTAAATATAAATTTGATCTAAGTTTTTCTGTCATAACTTTTAAAGTTTCTAATTAAAATGAGATTTTTTAATGCTTTTTTATGTAAAATTTGATTTTACATAAAAAAGTATTCCTGAGTTTTTTCAAAAGAACTGATACTTTTCGAGATATACAGGGTCAAACAAAAAGTTTGTAAATATAAATTTAATCTGTTTTTCTGTCATAACTTTTATCGTTTTTAATTAAAATAAGATTTTTTAATGTTTTCTTATGTAGAATTAAATTTTACACAAAAAAGTATTCTTAGGTTTTTAAAAAAACTAATACTTTTCCAGATATATAGAGTCAAACAAAAAGTTTGTAAATATAAATTTGATCTTAGTTTTTCTGTCATAACTTTTGAAGTTTTTAATTAAAATTTAATTTTTTGGAGTTTTTTGATGTAAAATTTGATTTTACATAAAAAAGTATTCTTGAGTTTTTTCAAAAAAACTGAAACTTTTTGAAATATACAGGGTCAAACAAAAAGTTTGTAAATATAAATTTAATCTCAGTTTTTCTGTCATAACTTTTAACGTTTTTAACTAAAATAAGATTTTTTGAAGTTTTTTGATGTAGAATTTAATATTACACAAAAAAGTAATCCTAAGTTTTTTTAAAAAAACTAATACTTTTCGAGATATATAGGGTCAAACAAAAAGTTTGTAAATATAAATTTGATCTTAGTTTTTCTGTCATAACTTTGAAAGTTTTTTATTAAAATGAGATTTTTTAATGTTTTTTGATGTAAAATTTAATTTTACATAAATAAGTATTCTTAAATTTTTTCAAAAGAACTAATACTTTTCGAGATATACAGGGTCAAACAAAAAGTTTGTAAATATAAATTTAATCTCAGTTTTTCTGTCATAACTTTTAACGTTTGTAATTAAAATAAGATTTTTTGATGTAGAACTTAATATTACACAAAAAAGTATTTTTGAGTTCTTTCAAAAAAACTAATACTTTTCGAGATATATAAGGTCAAACAAAAAGTTTGTAAATATAAATTTGATCTCAGTTTTTCTGTCATAACTTTTAAAGTTTTTGATTAAAATAAGATTTTTTAATGTTTTTTGATGTAAAATTTAATTTAACATAAATAACTATTGCTGAGTTTTTTCAAAAGAACTGATAATTTTCGAGATATACAGGGTCAAACAAAAAGTTTGTAAATATAAATTTAATCTCAGTTTTTCTGTCATAACTTTTAACGTTTTTAATTAAAATAAGATTTTTTAATGTAGAATTCAATATTACACAAAAAAGGATTCTTGAGTTTTTTTAAAAATACTAATACTTTTCGAGATATATAGGGTCAAACAAAAAGTTTGTAAATATAAATTTGATCTCAGTTTTTCTGTCATAGCTTTTAAAGTTTTTAATTAAAATAAGATTTTTTGGGGTTTTTTGATTTAAAATTTAATTTTACATAAAATAGTATTCTCGAGTTTTTTTAAAAAAACTGATACTTTTCGAGATATGCAGGGTCAAACAAAAAGTTTGTAAATATAAATTTATTCTCAGTTTTTCTGTCATAACTTTTAACGTTTTTAATTAAAATAAGATTTTTTAACTTTTTTTTTATGTAAAATTTAATTTTACATAAAAACGTATTCTTGAGTTTTTTTCATACAAACTGATACTTATCGAGGTATACAGGGTCAAACAAAAAGTTTGTAAATATAAATTTAATCTCAGTTTTTCTGTCATAACTTTTAACCTTTTTAATTAAAATAAGATTTTTTGATGCTTTTTGATGTAGAATTTAATATTACACAAAAAAGTGTTCTTAAGTTTTTTTTGAAGAAACTAATACTTTTCGAGATATATAGGGTCAAACCAAAAGTTTGTAAATATAAATTTGATCTTAGTTTTTCTGTCATAACTTTTAAAGTTTCTAATTAAAATGAGATTTTTTAATGTTTTTTTATGTAAAATTTAATTTTACATAAATAAGTATTTTTGAGTTTTTTTAAAAGAACTGATACTTTTCGAGATATACAGGGTCAAACAAAAAGTTTGTAAATATAAATTTAATCTCAGTTTGTCTGTCATAACTTTTAACGTTTTTAATTAAAATAAGATTTTTTTATGTAGAATTTAATATTACACAAAAAAGTATTCTTAAGTTTTTTTAAAGAAACTAATACTTTTCGAGATATATAGGGTGAAACAAAAAGTTTGTAAATATAAATTTGATCTCAGTTTTTCTATCATAACTTTTAAAGTTTTTAATTAAAATGAGATTTTTTGGGGTTTTTTAATGTAAAATTTAATTTTACATAAAAAAGAATTCCTGAGTTTTTTTAAAAAAACTGATACTTTTCGAGATATATAGGGTCAAACAAAAAGTTTGTAAATATAAATTTAATCTCAGTTTTTCTGTCATAACTTTTAACGTTTTTAATTAAAATAAGAGTTTTTGATGTAGAATTTAATATTACACAAAAAAGTGTTCTTAAGTTTTTTTTTGAAGAAACTAATACTTTTTGAGATATATAGGGTCAAACCAAAAGTTTGTAAATATAAATTTGATCTAAGTTTTTCTGTCATAACTTTTAAAGTTTCTAATTAAAATGAGATTTTTTAATGCTTTTTTATGTAAAATTTGATTTTACATAAAAAAGTATTCCCGAGTTTTTTCAAAAGAACTGATACTTTTCGAGATATACAGGGTCAAACAAAAAGTTTGTAAATATAAATTTAATCTGTTTTTCTGTCATAACTTTTATCGTTTTTAATTAAAATAAGATTTTTTAATGTTTTCTTATGTAGAATTAAATTTTACACAAAAAAGTATTCTTAGGTTTTTAAAAAAACTAATACTTTTCCAGATATATAGAGTCAAACAAAAAGTTTGTAAATATAAATTTGATCTTAGTTTTTCTGTCATAACTTTTGAAGTTTTTAATTAAAATTTAATTTTTTGGAGTTTTTTGATGTAAAATTTGATTTTACATAAAAAAGTATTCTTGAGTTTTTTCAAAAAAACTGAAACTTTTTGAAATATACAGGGTCAAACAAAAAGTTTGTAAATATAAATTTAATCTCAGTTTTTCTGTCGTAACTTTTAACGTTTTTAATTAAAATAAGATTTTTTGATGTTTATTGATGTATAATTCAATATTACACAAAAAAGTATTTTTAAGTTTTTTTAAAAAACTAATACTTTTCGAGATATATAGAGTCAAAGAAAAAGTTTGTAAATATAAATTTGATCTCAGTTTTTCTGTTATAACTTTTAAAGTTTTTAATTTAAATGAGATTTTTTGGGATTTTTTTATGTAAAATTTAATTTTACATAAAAAAGTATTCCTGAGTTGTTTCAAAAAAACTGATACTTTTCGAGATATATAGGGTCAAACAAAAAGTTTGTAAATATAAATTTAATCTCAGTTTTTCTGTCATAACTTTTAACGTTTTTAATTAAAATAAGATGTTTTGAAGTTTTTTGATGTAGAATTTAATATTACACAAAAAAGTAATCCTAAGTTTGTTTAAAAAAACTAATACTTTTCGAGATATATAGGGTCAAACAAAAAGTTTGTAAATATAAATTTGATCTTAGTTTTTCTGTCATAACTTTTAAAGTTTTTTATTAAAATGAGATTTTTTAATGTTTTTTGATGTAAAAGTTAATTTTACATAAATAAGTATTCTTAAATTTTTTCAAAAGAACTGATACTTTTCGAGATATACAGGGTCAAACAAAAAGTTTGTAAATATAAATTTAATCTCAGTTTTTCTGTCATAACTTTTAACGTTTGTAATTAAAATAAGATTTTTTGATGTAGAACTTAATATTACACAAAAAAGTATTTTTGAGTTCTTTCAAAAAAACTAATACTTTTCGAGATATATAAGGTCAAACAAAAAGTTTGTAAATATAAATTTGATCTCAGTTTTTCTGTCATAACTTTTAAAGTTTTTGATTAAAATAAGATTTTTTAATGTTTTTTGATGTAAAATTTAATTTAACATAAATAACTATTGCTGAGTTTTTTCAAAAGAACTGATACTTTTCGAGATATACAGGGTCAAACAAAAAGTTTGTAAATATAAATTTAATCTCAGTTTTTCTGTCATAACTTTTAACGTTTTTAATTAAAATAAGATTTTTTAATGTAGAATTCAATATTACACAAAAAAGGATTCTTGAGTTTTTTTTAAAATACTAATACTTTTCGAGATATATAGGGTCAAACAAAAAGTTTGTAAATATAAATTTGATCTCAGTTTTTCTGTCATAGCTTTAAAAGTTTTTAATTAAAATAAGATTTTCTGGGGTTTTTTGATTTAAAATTTAATTTTACATAAAATAGTATTCTCGAGTTTTTTTAAAAAAACTGATACTTTTCGAGATATGCAGGGTCAAACAAAAAGTTTGTAAATATAAATTTATTCTCAGTTTTTCTGTCATAACTTTTAACGTTTTTAATTAAAATAAGATTTTTTAACTTTTTTTTTATGTAAAATTTAATTTTACATAAAAAAGTATTCTTGAGTTTTTTTTAAAAAAACTGATACTTATCGAGGTATACAGGGTCAAACAAAAAGTTTGTAAATATAAATTTAATCTCAGTTTTTCTGTCATAACTTTTAACGTTTTTAATTAAAATAAGATGTTTTGAAGTTTTTTGATGTAGAATTTAATATTACACAAAAAAGTAATCCTAAGTTTGTTTAAAAAAACTAATACTTTTCGAGATATATAGGGTCAAACAAAAAGTTTGTAAATATAAATTTGATCTTAGTTTTTCTGTCATAACTTTTAAAGTTTTTTATTAAAATGAGATTTTTTAATGTTTTTTGATGTAAAATTTAATTTTACATAAATAAGTATTCTTAAATTTTTTCAAAAGAACTGATACTTTTCGAGATATACAGGGTCAAACAAAAAGTTTGTAAATATAAATTTAATCTCAGTTTTTCTGTCATAACTTTTAACGTTTGTAATTAAAATAAGATTTTTAGATGTAGAACTTAATATTACACAAAAAAGTATTTTTGAGTTCTTTCAAAAAAACTAATACTTTTCGAGATATATAAGGTCAAACAAAAAGTTTGTAAATATAAATTTGATCTCAGTTTTTCTGTCATAACTTTTAAAGTTTTTGATTAAAATAAGATTTTTTAATGTTTTTTGATGTAAAATTTAATTTAACATAAATAACTATTGCTGAGTTTTTTCAAAAGAACTGATACTTTTCGAGATATACAGGGTCAAACAAAAAGTTTGTAAATATAAATTTAATCTCAGTTTTTCTGTCATAACTTTTAACGTTTTTAATTAAAATAAGATATTTTAATGTAGAATTCAATATTACACAAAAAAGGATTCTTGAGTTTTTTTTAAAATACTAATACTTTTCGAGATATATAGGGTCAAACAAAAAGTTTGTAAATATAAATTTGATCTCAGTTTTTCTGTCATAGCTTTAAAAGTTTTTAATTAAAATAAGATTTTTTGGGGTTTTTTGATTTAAAATTTAATTTTACATAAAATAGTATTCTCGAGTTTTTTTAAAAAAACTGATACTTTTCGAGATATGCAGGGTCAAACAAAAAGTTTGTAAATATAAATTTATTCTCAGTTTTTCTGTCATAACTTTTAATTAAAATAAGATTTTTTAACTTTTTTTTTATGTAAAATTTAATTTTACATAAAAAAGTATTCTTGAGTTTTTTTCAAAAAAACTGAT
This sequence comes from Altica lythri, assembly GCA_964028335.1. Classification (NCBI taxonomy): domain Eukaryota; kingdom Metazoa; phylum Arthropoda; class Insecta; order Coleoptera; family Chrysomelidae; genus Altica; species Altica lythri. The sequence goes on along the minus strand of CAXIIO010001538.1, from coordinate 24,782 downwards.
ACTTATCGAGGTATACAGGGTCAAACAAAAAGTTTGTAAATATAAATTTAATCTCAGTTTTTCTGTCATAACTTTTAACCTTTTTAATTAAAATAAGATTTTTTGATGCTTTTTGATGTAGAATTTAATATTACACAAAAAAGTGTTCTTAAGTTTTTTTTGAAGAAACTAATACTTTTCGAGATATATAGGGTCAAACCAAAAGTTTGTAAATATAAATTTGATCTTAGTTTTTCTGTCATAACTTTTAAAGTTTCTAATTAAAATGAGATTTTTTAATGTTTTTTTATGTAAAATTTAATTTTACATAAATAAGTATTTCTGAGTTTTTTTAAAAGAACTGATACTTTTCGAGATATACAGGGTCAAACAAAAAGTTTGTAAATATAAATTTAATCAGTTTTTCTGTCATAACTTTTATCGTTTTTAATTAAAATAAGATTTTTTGATGTTTTTTTATGTAGAATTAAATTTTACACAAAAAAGTATTCTTAGGTTTTTAAAAAAACTAATACTTTTCCAGATATATAGGGTCAAACAAAAAGTTTGTAAATATAAATTTGATCTTAGTTTTTCTGTCATAACTTTTGAAGTTTTTAATTAAAATTTTATTTTTTGGAGTTTTTTGATGTAAAATTTGATTTTACATAAAAAAGTATTCTTAAGTTTTTTCAAAAAAACTGATACTTTTCGAAATATACAGGGTCAAACAAAAAGTTTGTAAATATAAATTTAATCTCAGTTTTTCTGTCATAACTTTTAAAGTTTTTTATTAAAATGAGATTTTTATCGTTTTTTAATGTAAAATTAAATTTTACATAAATAAGTATTCTTGAGTTTTTTAAAAAAAACTGATACTTTTCGAGATATACAGGGTCAAACAAAAAGTTTGTAAATATAAATTTGATCTCAGTTTTTCTGTCATAACTTTTAAAGTTTTTAATTAAAATGAGATTTTTATTGTTTTTTAATGTAAAATTAAATTTTACATAAATAAGTATTCTTGAGTTTTTTCAAAAAAACTGATACTTTTCGAGATATACAAGGTCAAACAAAAAGTTTGTAAATATAAATTTGATCTCAGTTTTTCTGTCATAACTTTTAAAGTTTTTAATTTAAATGAGATTTTTTGGGATTTTTTTATGTATAATTTAATTTTACATAAAAAAGTATTCCTGAGTTTTTTCAAAAAAACTGATACTTTTCGAGATATATAGGGTCAAACAAAAAGTTTGTAAATATAAATTTAATCTCAGTTTTTCTGTCATAACTTTTAACATTTTTAATTAAAATAAGATTTTTTAAAGTTTTTTGATGTAGAATTTAATATTACACAAAAAAGTAATTTAAAGTTTTTTTAAAAAAAATAATAATTTTTGAGATATATAGGGTCAAACAAAAAGTTTGTAAATATAAATTTGATCTTAGTTTTTCTGTCATAACTTTTAAAGTTTTTTATTAAAATGAGATTTTTTAATGCTTTTTGATGTAAAATTTAATTTTACATAAATAAGTATTCCTGAGTTTTTTTAAAAGAACTGATACTTTTCGAGATATACAGGGTCAAACAAAAAGTTTGTAAATATAAATTTAATCTCAGTTTTTCTGTCATAACTTTTAACGTTTGTAATTAAAATAAGATTTTTTGATGTAGAACTTAATATTACACAAAAAAGTATTCCTGAGTTCTTTCAAAAAAACTAATACTTTTCGAGATATATAAGGTCAAACAAAAAGTTTGTAAATATAAATTTGATCTCAGTTTTTCTGTCATAACTTTTAAAGTTTTTGATTAAAATAAGATTTTTTAATGTTTTTTGATGTAAAATTTAATTTAACATAAATAACTATTGCTGAGTTTTTTCAAAAGGACTGATACTTTTCGAGATATACAGGGTCAAACAAAAAGTTTGTAAATATAAATTTAATCTCAGTTTTTCTGTCATAACTTTTAACGTTTTTAATTTAAATAAGATTTTTTAATGTAGAATTCAATATTACACAAAAAAGTATTCTCAAGTTTTTTTAAAAATACTAATACTTTTCGAGATATATAGGGTCAAACAAAAAGTTTGTAAATATAAATTTGATCTCAGTTTTTCTGTCATAGCTTTGAAAGTTTTTAATTAAAATAAGATTTTTTGATGCTTTTTGATGTAGAATTTAATATTACACAAAAAAGTGTTCTTAAGTTATTTTTTAAGAAACTAATACTTTTCGAGATATATAGGGTCAAACCAAAAGTTTGTAAATATAAATTTGATCTTAGTTTTTCTGTCATAACTTTTAAAATTTCTAATTAAAATGAGATTTTTTAATGTTTTTTTATGTAAAATTTAATTTTACATAAATAAGTATTTCTGAGTTTTTTTAAAAGAACTGATACTTTTCGAGAGATACAGGGTCAAACAAAAAGTTTGTAAATATAAATTTAATCTCAGTTTTTCTGTCGTAACTTTTAACGTTTTTAATTAAAATAAGATTTTTTTATGTAGAATTTAATATTGCACAAAAAAGTATTCTTAAGTTTTTTTAAAGAAACTAATACTTTTCGAGATATATAGGGTCAAACAAAAAGTTTGTAAATATAAATTTGATCTCAGTTTTTCTATCATAACTTTTAAAGTTTTTAATTAAAATGAGATTTTTTGGGGTCTTTTAATGTAAAATTTAATTTTACATAAAAAAGAATTCTTAAGTTTTTTTAAAAAAACTGATACTTTTCGAGATATATAGGGTCAAACAAAAAGTTTGTAAATATAAATTTAATCTCAGTTTTTCTGTCATAACTTTTAACGTTTTTAATTAAAATAAGAGTTTTTGATGTAGAATTTAATATTACACAAAAAAGTATTCCCAAGTTTTTTTAAAAAAACTAATAATTTTTGAGATATATAGGGTCAAACAAAAAGTTTGTAAAAATAAATTTGATCTTAGTTTTTCTGTCATAACTTTTAAAGTTTTTAATCAAAATAAGATTTTTTAATGTTTTTTGATTTAAAATTTAATTTCACATAAATAAGTATTCTTAAGTTTTTTCAAAAGACCTGATACTTTTCGAGATATATAGGGTCAAACAAAAAGATTGTAAATATAAATTTGATCTCAGTTTTTCTGTCATAGCTTTTAAAGTGTTTAATTAAAATACGATTTTTTGGGGTTTTTTATGTAAAATTTAATTTTACATAAAAAAGTATTCTTAAGTTTTTTTAAAAAAACTGATACTTTTCGAGATATGCAGGGTCAAACAAAAAGTTTGTACATATAAATTTATTCTCAGTTTTTCTGTCATAACTTTTAACGTTTTTAATTAAAATAAGATTTTTTGATGTAGAATTTAATATTACACAAAAAAGTGTTCTTAAGTTTTTTTTTGAAGAAACTAATACTTTTTGAGATATATAGGGTCAAACCAAAAGTTTGTAAATATAAATTTGATCTTAGTTTTTCTGTCATAACTTTTAAAGTTTCTAATTAAAATGAGATTTTTTAATGTTTTTTTATGTAAAATTTGATTTTACATAAAAAAGTATTCCTGAGTTTTTTCAAAAGAACTGATACTTTTCCAGATATACAGGGTCAAACAAAAAGTTTGTAAATATAAATTTAATCTGTTTTTCTGTCATAACTTTTATCGTTTTTAATTAAAATAAGATTTTTTAATGTTTTTTTATGTAGAATTAAATTTTGCACAAAAAAGTATTCTTAAGTTTTTAAAAAAACTAATACTTTTCCAGATATATAGAGTCAAACAAAAAGTTTGTAAATATAAATTTGATCTTAGTTTTTCTGTCACAACTTTTGAAGCTTTTAATTAAAATTTAATTTTTTGGAGTTTTTTGATGTAAAATTTGATTTTACATAAAAAAGTATTCTTAAGTTTTTTCAAAAAAACAACTGATACTTTTTGAAATATACAGGGTCAAACAAAAAGTTTGTAAATATAAATTTAATCTCAGTTTTTCTGTCGTAACTTTTAACGTTTTTAATTAAAATAAGCTTTTTGATGTTTATTGATGTATAATTCAATATAACACAAAAAAGTATTTTTAAGTTTTTTAAAAAACTAATACTTTTCGAGATATATAGGGTCAAACAAAAAGTTTGTAAATATAAATTTGATCTCAGTTTTTCTGTCATAACTTTTTAAGTTTTTAATAAAAATGAGATTTTTATTGTTTTTTAATGTAAAATTAAATTTTACATAAATAAGTATTCTTGAGTTTTTTCAAAAAAACTGATACTTTTCGAGATATACAAGGTCAAACAAAAAGTTTGTAAATATAAATTTGATCTCAGTTTTTCTGTCATAACTTTTAAAGTTTTTAAATAAAATAAGATTTTTTAATGTTTTTTGATGTAAAATTTGATTTTACATAAAAAAGTATTCCTGAGTTTTTTCAAAAAAACTGATACTTTTCGAAATATACAGGGTCAAACAAAAAGTTTGTAAATATAAATTGAATCTCAGTTTTTCTGTCGTAACTTTTAACGTTTTTAATTAAAATAAGATTTTTTGATGTTTATTGATGTATAATTCAATATTACACAAAAAAGTATTCTTAAGTTATTTTAAAAAAATTATTCTTTTTGAGATATATAGGGTCAAACAAAAAGTTTGTAAATATAAATTTGATCTCAGTTTTTCTGTCATAACTTTTTAAATTTTTAATTAAAATGAGATTTTTATTTTTTTTTAATGTAAAATTAAATTTTACATAAATAAGTATTCTTGAGTTTTTCCAAAAAAACTGATACTTTTCGAGATATACAAGGTCAAACAAAAAGTTTGTAAATATAAATTTAATCTCAGTTTTTCTGTCATAACTTTTAAAGTTTTTAATTAAAATGAGATTTTTTGGGATTTTTTTATGTAAAATTTAATTTTACATAAAAAAGTATTCCTGAGTTTTTTTAAAAAAAGTGATACTTTTCGAGATATATAGAGTCAAACAAAAAGTTAGTAAATATAAATTTAATCTTAGTTTTTCTGTCATAACTTTTAACGTTTTTAATTAAAATAAGATTTTTTGATGTTTTTTGATGTAGAATTTAATATTACACAAAAAAGTAATCCCAACTTTTTTCAAAAAAATTAATACTTTTCGAGATATATAGGGTCAAACAAAAAGTTTGTAAATATAAATTTGATCGTAGTTTTTGTGTCATAACTTTTAAAGTTTTTTATTAAAATGAGATTTTTTAATGTTTTTTGATGTAAAATTTAATTTTACATAAATAAGTATTTCTGAGTTTTTTCAAAAGAACTGATACTTTTCGAGATATACAGGGTCAAACAAAAAGTTTGTAAATATAAATTTGATCTTAGTTTTTCTGTCATAACTTATAAAAGTTTTTAATTAAAATGAGATTTTTTAATGTTTTTTATGTAAAATTTAATTTTACATAAATAAGTATTCTTGAGTTTTTTTAAAAGAACTGATACTTTTCGAGATATACAGGGTCAAACAAAAAATTTGTAAATATAAATTTAATCTCAGTTTGTCTGTCATAACTTTTAACGTTTTTAATTAAAATAAGATTTTTTTATGTAGAATTTAATATTACACAAAAAAGTATTCCTAAGTTTTTTTAAAAAAACTAATAATTTTTGAGATATATAGGGTCAAACAAAAAGTTTGTGAAAATAAATTTGATCTTAGTTTTTCTGTCATAACTTTTAAAGTTTTTAATCAAAATAAGATTTTATAATGTTTTTTGATTTAAAATTTAATTTCACATAAATAAGTATTCTTAAGTTTTTTCAAAAGACCTGATACTTTTCGAGATATATAGGGTCAAACAAAAAGTTTGTAAATATAAATTTGTTCTCAGTTTTTCTGTCATAGCTTTTAAAGTGTTTAATTAAAATACGATTTTTTGGGGTTTTTTTATGTAAAATTTAATTTTACATAAAAAAGTATTCCTGAGTTTTTTCAAAAAAACTGATACTTTTCGAAATATACAGGGTCAAACAAAAAGTTTGTAAATATAAATTTAATCTCAGTTTTTCTGTCGTAACTTTTAACGTTTTTAATTAAAATAAGATTTTTTGATGTTTATTGATGTATAATTCAATATTACACAAAAAAGTATTTTAAGTTTTTTTAAAAAAATTATTCTTTTTGAGATATATAGGGTCAAACAAAAAGTTTGTAAATATAAATTTGATCTCAGTTTTTCTGTCATAACTTTTTAAATTTTTAATTAAAATGAGATTTTTATTGTTTTTTAATGTAAAATTAAATTTTACATAAATAAGTATTCTTGAGTTTTTCCAAAAAAACTGATACTTTTCGAGATATACAAGGTCAAACAAAAAGTTTGTAAATATAAATTTAATCTCGGTTTTTCTGTTATAACTTTTAAAGTTTTTAATTAAAATGAGATTTTTTGGGATTTTTTTATGTAAAATTTAATTTTACATAAAAAAGTATTCCTGAGTTTTTTCAAAAAAATTAATACTTTTCGAGATATATAGGGTCAAACAAAAAGTTTGTAAATATAAATTTGATCGTAGTTTTTGTGTCATAACTTTTAAAGTTTTTTATTAAAATGAGATTTTTTAATGTTTTGTAATGTAAAATTTAATTTTACATAAATAAGTATTCCTGAGTTTTTTCAAAAGAACTGATACTTTTCGAGATATACAGGGTCAAACAAAAAGTTTGTAAATATAAATTTGATCTTAGTTTTTCTGTCATAACTTATAAAAGTTTTTAATTAAAATGAGATTTTTTAATGTTTTTTTATGTAAAATTTAATTTTACATAAATAAGTATTTCTGAGTTTTTTTAAAAGAACTGATACTTTTCGAGAGATACAGGGTCAAACAAAAAGTTTGTAAATATAAATTTAATCTCAGTTTTTCTGTCGTAACTTTTAACGTTTTTAATTAAAATAAGATTTTTTGATGGTTGTTGATGTATAATTCAATATTACACAAAAAAGTATTCTTAAGTTTTCTTAAAAAACTAATACTTTTTGAGATATATAGGGTCAAACAAAAAGTTTGTAAATATAAATTTGATCTCAGTTTTTCTGTCATAACTTTTTAAATTTTTAATTAAAATGAGATTTTTATTGTTTTTTAATGTAAAATTAAATTTTACATAAATAAGTATTCTTGAGTTTTTCCAAAAAAACTGATACTTTTCGAGATATACAAGGTCAAACAAAAAGTTTGTAAATATAAATTTAATCTCAGTTTTTCTGTCATAACTTTTAAAGTTTTTAATTAAAATGAGATTTTTTTGGGATTTTTTTATGTAAAATTTAATTTTACATAAAAAAGTATTCCTGAGTTTTTTTAAAAAACTGATACTTTTCGAGATATATAGAGTCAAACAAAAAGTTTGTAAATATAAATTTAATCTTAGTTTTTCTGTCATAACTTTTAAAGTTTTTGATTAAAATAAGATTTTTTAATGTTTTTTTATGTAAAATTTAATTTAACATAAATAACTATTGCTGAGTTTTTTCAAAAGAACTGATACTTTTCGAGATATACAGGGTCAAACAAAAAGTTTGTAAATATAAATTTAATCTCAGTTTTTCTGTCATAACTTTTAACGTTTTTAATTTAAATAAGATTTTTTAATGTAGAATTTAATATTACACAAAAAAGTATTCTTGAGTTTTTTTAAAAATACTAATACTTTTCGAGATATATAGGGTCAAACAAAAAGTTTGTAAATATAAATTTGATCTCAGTTTTTCTGTCATAGCTTTGAAAGTTTTTAATTAAAATAAGATTTTTTGATGTTTTTTGATGTAGAATTTAATACTACACAAAAAAGTAATCCCAAGTTTTTTCAAAAAAACTAATACTTTTCGAGATATATAGGGTCAAACAAAAAGTTTGTAAATATAAATTTGATCGTAGTTTTTCTGTCATAACTTTTAAAGTTTTTTATTAAAATGAGATTTTTTAATGTTTTTTGATAAAAAATTTAATTTTACATAAATAAGTAATCTTGAATTTTTTCAAAAGAACTGATACTTTTCGAGATATACAGGGTCAAACAAAAAGTTTGTAAATATAAATTTGATCTTAGTTTTTCTGTCATAACTTTTAAAGTTTTTAATTAAAATGAGATTTTTTAATGTTTTTTATGTAAAATTTAATTTTACATAAATAAGTATTCTTGAGTTTTTTCAAAAGAACTGATACTTTTCGAGATATACAGGGTCAAACAAAAAGTTTGTAAATATAAATTTAATCTCAGTTTGTCTGTCATAACTTTTAACGTTTTTAATTAAAATAAGATTTTTTTATGAAGAATTTAATATTACACAAAAAAGTATTCTTAAGTTTTTTTAAAGAAACTAATACTTTTCGAGATATATAGGGTCAAACAAAAAGTTTGTAAATATAAATTTGATCTCAGTTTTTCTATCATAACTTTTAAAGTTTTTAATTAAAATGAGATTTTTTGGGGTCTTTTAATGTAAAATTTAATTTTACATAAAAAAGAATTCTTAAGTTTTTTTAAAAAAACTGATACTTTTCGAGATATATAGGGTCAAACAAAAAGTTTGTAAATATAAATTTAATCTCAGTTTTTCTGTCATAACTTTTAACGTTTTTAATTAAAATAAGAGTTTTTGATGTAGAATTTAATACTACACAAAAAAGTATTCCTAAGTTTTTTTAAAAAAATCAATAACTTTTGAGATATATAGGGTCAAACAAAAAGTTTGTAAAAATAAATTTGATCTTAGTTTTTCTGTCATAACTTTTAAAGTTTTTAATCAAAATAAGATTTTTTAATGTTTTTTGATTTAAAATTTAATTTCACATAAATAAGTATTCTTAAGTTTTTTCAAAAGACCTGATACTTTTCGAGATATATAGGGTCAAACAAAAAGTTTGTAAATATAAATTTGATCTCAGTTTTTCTGTCATAGCTTTTAAAGTGGTTAATGAAAATACGATTTTTTGGGGTTTTTTTATGTAAAATTTAATTTTACATAAAAAAGTATTCTTAAGTTTTTTTAAAAAAACTGATACTTTTCGAGATATGCAGGGTCAAACAAAAAGTTTGTACATATAAATTTATTCTCAGTTTTTCTGTCATAACTTTTAACGTTTTTAATTTAAATGAGATTTTTTGGGATTTTTTTATGTATAATTTAATTTTACATAAAAAAGTATTCCTGAGTTTTTTCAAAAAAACTGATACTTTTCGAGATATATAGGGTCAAACAAAAAGTTTGTAAATATAAATTTAATCTCAGTTTTTCTGTCATAACTTTTAACATTTTTAATTAAAATAAGATTTTTTAAAGTTTTTTGATGTAGAATTTAATATTACACAAAAAAGTAATTTTAAGTTTTTTTAAAAAAAATAATAATTTTTGAGATATATAGGGTCAAACAAAAAGTTTGTAAATATAAATTTGATCTTAGTTTTTCTGTCATAACTTTTAAAGTTTTTTATTAAAATGAGATTTTTTAATGCTTTTTGATGTAAAATTTAATTTTACATAAATAAGTATTCCTGAGTTTTTTTAAAAGAACTGATACTTTTCGAGATATACAGGGTCAAACAAAAAGTTTGTAAATATAAATTTAATCTCAGTTTTTCTGTCATAACTTTTAACGTTTGTAATTAAAATAAGATTTTTTGATGTAGAACTTAATATTACACAAAAAAGTATTCCTGAGTTCTTTCAAAAAAACTAATACTTTTCGAGATATATAAGGTCAAACAAAAAGTTTGTAAATATAAATTTGATCTCAGTTTTTCTGTCATAACTTTTAAAGTTTTTGATTAAAATAAGATTTTTTAATGTTTTTTGATGTAAAATTTAATTTAACATAAATAACTATTGCTGAGTTTTTTCAAAAGGACTGATACTTTTCGAGATATACAGGGTCAAACAAAAAGTTTGTAAATATAAATTTAATCTCAGTTTTTCTGTCATAACTTTTAACGTTTTTAATTTAAATAAGATTTTTTAATGTAGAATTCAATATTACACAAAAAAGTATTCTTAAGTTTTTTTTAAAAATACTAATACTTTTCGAGATATATAGGGTCAAACAAAAAGTTTGTAAATATAAATTTGATCTCAGTTTTTCTGTCATAGCTTTGAAAGTTTTTAATTAAAATAAGATTTTTTGATGCTTTTTGATGTAGAATTTAATATTACACAAAAAAGTGTTCTTAAGTTTTTTTTTAAGAAACTAATACTTTTCGAGATATATAGGGTCAAACCAAAAGTTTGTAAATATAAATTTGATCTTAGTTTTTCTGTCATAACTTTTAAAATTTCTAATTAAAATGATATTTTTTTATGTTTTTTTATGTAAAATTTAATTTTACATAAATAAGTATTTCTGAGTTTTTTTAAAAGAACTGATACTTTTCGAGAGATACAGGGTCAAACAAAAAGTTTGTAAATATAAATTTAATCTCAGTTTTTCTGTCGTAACTTTTAACGTTTTTAATTAAAATAAGATTTTTTTATGTAGAATTTAATATTACACAAAAAAGTATTCTTAAGTTTTTTTAAAGAAACTAATACTTTTCGAGATATATAGGGTCAAACAAAAAGTTTGTAAATATAAATTTGATCTCAGTTTTTCTATCATAACTTTTAAAGTTTTTAATTAAAATGAGATTTTTTGGGGTCTTTTAATGTAAAATTTAATTCTACATAAAAAAGAATTCTTAAGTTTTTTTAAAAAAACTGATACTTTTCGAGATATATAGGGTCAAACAAAAAGTTTGTAAATATAAATTTAATCTCAGTTTTTCTGTCATAACTTTTAACGTTTTTAATTAAAATAAGAGTTTTTGATGTAGAATTTAATATTACACAAAAAAGTATTCCCAAGTTTTTTTAAAAAAACTAATAATTTTTGAGATATATAGGGTCAAACAAAAAGTTTGTAAAAATAAATTTGATCTTAGTTTTTCTGTCCTAACTTTTAAAGTTTTTAATCAAAATAAGATTTTTTAATGTTTTTTGATTTAAAATTTAATTTCACATAAATAAGTATTCTTAAGTTTTTTCAAAAGACCTGATACTTTTCGAGATATATAGGGTCAAACAAAAAGATTGTAAATATAAATTTGATCTCAGTTTTTCTGTCATAGCTTTTAAAGTGTTTAATTAAAATACGATTTTTTGGGGTTTTTTATGTAAAATTTAATTTTACATAAAAAAGTATTCTTAAGTTTTTTTAAAAAAACTGATACTTTTCGAGATATGCAGGGTCAAACAAAAAGTTTGTACATATAAATTTATTCTCAGTTTTTCTGTCATAACTTTTAACGTTTTTAATTAAAATAAGATTTTTTGATGTAGAATTTAATATTACACAAAAAAGTGTTCTTAAGTTTTTTTTTGAAGAAACTAATACTTTTTGAGATATATAGGGTCAAACCAAAAGTTTGTAAATATAAATTTGATCTTAGTTTTTCTGTCATAACTTTTAAAGTTTCTAATTAAAATGAGATTTTTTAATGTTTTTTTATGTAAAATTTGATTTTACATAAAAAAGTATTCCTGAGTTTTTTCAAAAGAACTGATACTTTTCCAGATATACAGGGTCAAACAAAAAGTTTGTAAATATAAATTTAATCTGTTTTTCTGTCATAACTTTTATCGTTTTTAATTAAAATAAGATTTTTTAATGTTTTTTTATGTAAATTTAAATTTTGCACAAAAAAGTATTCTTAGGTTTTTAAAAAAACTAATACTTTTCCAGATATATAGAGTCAAACAAAAAGTTTGTAAATATAAATTTGATCTTAGTTTTTCTGTCACAACTTTTGAAGCTTTTAATTAAAATTTAATTTTTTGGAGTTTTTTGATGTAAAATTTGATTTTACATAAAAAAGTATTCTTAAGTTTTTTCAAAAAAACAACTGATACTTTTTGAAATATACAGGGTCAAACAAAAAGTTTGTAAATATAAATTTAATCTCAGTTTTTCTGTCGTAACTTTTAACGTTTTTAATTAAAATAAGCTTTTTGATGTTTATTGATGTATAATTCAATATAACACAAAAAAGTATTTTTAAGTTTTTTAAAAAACTAATACTTTTCGAGATATATAGGGTCAAACAAAAAGTTTGTAAATATAAATTTGATCTCAGTTTTTCTGTCATAACTTTTTAAGTTTTTAATAAAAATGAGATTTTTATTGTTTTTTAATGTAAAATTAAATTTTACATAAATAAGTATTCTTGAGTTTTTTCAAAAAAACTGATACTTTTCGAGATATACAAGGTCAAACAAAAAGTTTGTAAATATAAATTTGATCTCAGTTTTTCTGTCATAACTTTTAAAGTTTTTAAATAAAATAAGATTTTTTAATGTTTTTTGATGTAAAATTTGATTTTACATAAAAAAGTATTCCTGAGTTTTTTCAAAAAAACTGATACTTTTCGAAATATACAGGGTCAAACAAAAAGTTTGTAAATATAAATTGAATCTCAGTTTTTCTGTCGTAACTTTTAACGTTTTTAATTAAAATAAGATTTTTTGATGTTTATTGATGTATAATTCAATATTACACAAAAAAGTGTTCTTAAGTTATTTTAAAAAAATTATTCTTTTTGAGATATATAGGGTCAAACAAAAAGTTTGTAAATATAAATTTGATCTCAGTTTTTCTGTCATAACTTTTTAAATTTTTAATTAAAATGAGATTTTTATTTTTTTTTAATGTAAAATTAAATTTTACATAAATAAGTATTCTTGAGTTTTTCCAAAAAAACTGATACTTTTCGAGATATACAAGGTCAAACAAAAAGTTTGTAAATATAAATTTAATCTCAGTTTTTCTGTCATAACTTTTAAAGTTTTTAATTAAAATGAGATTTTTTGGGATTTTTTTATGTAAAATTTAATTTTACATAAAAAAGTATTCCTGAGTTTTTTTAAAAAAAGTGATACTTTTCGAGATATATAGAGTCAAACAAAAAGTTAGTAAATATAAATTTAATCTTAGTTTTTCTGTCATAACTTTTAACGTTTTTAATTAAAATAAGATTTTTTGATGTTTTTTGATGTAGAATTTAATATTACACAAAAAAGTAATCCCAACTTTTTTCAAAAAAATTAATACTTTTCGAGATATATAGGGTCAAACAAAAAGTTTGTAAATATAAATTTGATCGTAGTTTTTGCGTCATAACTTTTAAAGTTTTTTATTAAAATGAGATTTTTTAATGTTTTTTGATGTAAAATTTAATTTTACATAAATAAGTATTCCTGAGTTTTTTCAAAAGAACTGATACTTTTCGAGATATACAGGGTCAAACAAAAAGTTTGTAAATATAAATTTGATCTTAGTTTTTCTGTCATAAATTATAAAAGTTTTTAATTAAAATGAGATTTTTTAATGTTTTTTATGTAAAATTTAATTTTACATAAATAAGTATTCTTGAGTTTTTTTAAAAGAACTGATACTTTTCGAGATATACAGGGTCAAACAAAAAATTTGTAAATATAAATTTAATCTCAGTTTGTCTGTCATAACTTTTAACGTTTTTAATTAAAATAAGATTTTTTTATGTAGAATTTAATATTACACAAAAAAGTATTCCTAAGTTTTTTTAAAAAAACTAATAATTTTTGAGATATATAGGGTCAAACAAAAAGTTTGTGAAAATAAATTTGATCTTAGTTTTTCTGTCATAACTTTTAAAGTTTTTAATCAAAATAAGATTTTATAATGTTTTTTGATTTAAAATTTAATTTCACATAAATAAGTATTCTTAAGTTTTTTCAAAAGACCTGATACTTTTCGAGATATATAGGGTCAAACAAAAAGTTTGTAAATATAAATTTGTTCTCAGTTTTTCTGTCATAGCTTTTAAAGTGTTTAATTAAAATACGATTTTTTGGGGTTTTTTTATGTAAAATTTAATTTTACATAAAAAAGTATTCCTGAGTTTTTTCAAAAAAACTGATACTTTTCGAAATATACAGGGTCAAACAAAAAGTTTGTAAATATAAATTTAATCTCAGTTTTTCTGTCGTAACTTTTAACGTTTTTAATTAAAATAAGATTTTTTGATGTTTATTGATGTATAATTCAATATTACACAAAAAAGTATTCTTAAGTTTTTTTAAAAAAATTATTCTTTTTGAGATATATAGGGTCAAACAAAAAGTTTGTAAATATAAATTTGATCTCAGTTTTTCTGTCATAACTTTTTAAATTTTTAATTAAAATGAGATTTTTATTGTTTTTTAATGTAAAATTAAAATTTTACATAAATAAGTATTCTTGAGTTTTTCCAAAAAAACTGATACTTTTCGAGATATACAAGGTCAAACAAAAAGTTTGTAAATATAAATTTAATCTCGGTTTTTCTGTCATAACTTTTAAAGTTTTTAATTAAAATGAGATTTTTTGGGATTTTTTTATGTAAAATTTAATTTTACATAAAAAAGTATTCCTGAGTTTTTTCAAAAAAATTAATACTTTTCGAGATATATAGGGTCAAACAAAAAGTTTGTAAATATAAATTTGATCGTAGTTTTTGTGTCATAACTTTTAAAGTTTTTTATTAAAATGAGATTTTTTAATGTTTTTTGATGTAAAATTTAATTTTACATAAATAAGTATTCCTGAGTTTTTTCAAAAGAACTGATACTTTTCGAGATATACAGGGTCAAACAAAAAGTTTGTAAATATAAATTTGATCTTAGTTTTTCTGTCATAACTTATAAAAGTTTTTAATTAAAATGAGATTTTTTAATGTTTTTTTATGTAAAATTTAATTTTACATAAATAAGTATTTTTGAGTTTTTTTAAAAGAACTGATACTTTTCGAGAGATACAGGGTCAAACAAAAAGTTTGTAAATATAAATTTAATCTCAGTTTTTCTGTCGTAACTTTTAACGTTTTTAATTAAAATAAGATTTTTTGATGGTTGTTGATGTATAATTCAATATTACACAAAAAAGTATTCTTAAGTTTTCTTAAAAAACTAATACTTTTTGAGATATATAGGGTCACACAAAAAGTTTGTAAATATAAATTTGATCTCAGTTTTTCTGTCATAACTTTTTAAATTTTTAATTAAAATGAGATTTTTATTGTTTTTTAATGTAAAATTAAATTTTACATAAATAAGTATTCTTGAGTTTTTCCAAAAAAACTAATACTTTTCGAGATATACAAGGTCAAACAAAAAGTTTGTAAATATAAATTTAATCTCAGTTTTTCTGTCATAACTTTTAAAGTTTTTAATTAAAATGAGATTTTTTAATGGTTGTTGATGTATAATTCAATATTACACAAAAAAGTATTCTTAAGTTTTCTTAAAAAACTAATACTTTTTGAGATATATAGGGTCAAACAAAAAGTTTGTAAATATAAATTTGATCTCAGTTTTTCTGTCATAACTTTTTAAATTTTTAATTAAAATGAGATTTTTATTGTTTTTTAATGTAAAATTAAATTTTACATAAATAAGTATTCTTGAGTTTTTCCAAAAAAACTGATACTTTTCGAGATATACAAGGTCAAACAAAAAGTTTGTAAATATAAATTTAATCTCAGTTTTTCTGTCATAACTTTTAAAGTTTTTAATTAAAATGAGATTTTTTTGGGATTTTTTTATGTAAAATTTAATTTTACATAAAAAAGTATTCCTGAGTTTTTTTAAAAAAACTGATACTTTTCGAGATATATAGAGTCAAACAAAAAGTTTGTAAATATAAATTTAATCTTAGTTTTTCTGTCATAACTTTTAAAGTTTTTGATTAAAATAAGATTTTTTAATGTTTTTTTATGTAAAATTTAATTTAACATAAATAACTATTGCTGAGTTTTTTCAAAAGAACTGATACTTTTCGAGATATACAGGGTCAAACAAAAAGTTTGTAAATATAAATTTAATCTCAGTTTTTCTGTCATAACTTTTAACGTTTTTAATTTAAATAAGATTTTTTAATGTAGAATTTAATATTACACAAAAAAGTATTCTTGAGTTTTTTTAAAAATACTAATACTTTTCGAGATATATAGGGTCAAACAAAAAGTTTGTAAATATAAATTTGATCTCAGTTTTTCTGTCATAGCTTTGAAAGTTTTTAATTAAAATAAGATTTTTTGATGTTTTTTGATGTAGAATTTAATATTACACAAAAAAGTAATCCAAAGTTTTTTCAAAAAAACTAATACTTTTCGAGATATATAGGGTCAAACAAAAAGTTTGTAAATATAAATTTGATCGTAGTTTTTCTGTCATAACTTTTAAAGTTTTTTATTAAAATGAGATTTTTTAATGTTTTTTGATAAAAAATTTAATTTTACATAAATAAGTATTCTTGAATTTTTTCAAAAGAACTGATACTTTTCGAGATATACAGGGTCAAACAAAAAGTTTGTAAATATAAATTTGATCTTAGTTTTTCTGTCATAACTTTTAAAGTTTTTAATTAAAATGAGATTTTTTAATGTTTTTTATGTAAAATTTAATTTTACATAAATAAGTATTCTTGAGTTTTTTCAAAAGAACTGATACTTTTCGAGATATACAGGGTCAAACAAAAAGTTTGTAAATATAAATTTAATCTCAGTTTGTCTGTCATAACTTTTAACGTTTTTAATTAAAATAAGATTTTTTTATGAAGAATTTAATATTACACAAAAAAGTATTCTTAAGTTTTTTTAAAGAAACTAATACTTTTCGAGATATATAGGGTCAAACAAAAAGTTTGTAAATATAAATTTAATCTCAGTTTTTCTGTCATAACTTTTAACGTTTTTAATTAAAATAAGAGTTTTTGATGTAGAATTTAATACTACACAAAAAAGTATTCCTAAGTTTTTTAAAAAAAATCAATAATTTTTGAGATATATAGGGTCAAACAAAAAGTTTGTAAAAATAAATTTGATCTTAGTTTTTCTGTCATAACTTTTAAAGTTTTTAATCAAAATAAGATTTTTTAAAGTTTTTTGATTTAAAATTTAATTTCACATAAATAAGTATTCTTAAGTTTTTTCAAAAGACCTGATACTTTTCGAGATATATAGGGTCAAACAAAAAGTTTGTAAATATAAATTTGATCTTATTTTTTCTGTCATAACTTTTAAAGTTTCTAATTAAAATGAGATTTTTTAATGTTTTTTTATGTAAAATTTGATTTTACATAAAAAAGTATTCCTGAGTTTTTTCAAAAGAACTGATACTTTTCCAGATATACAGGGTCAAACAAAAAGTTTGTAAATATAAATTTAATCTGTTTTTCTGTCATAACTTTTATCGTTTTTAATTAAAATAAGATTTTTTAATGTTTTTTTATGTAGAATTGAATTTTACACAAAAAAGTATTCTTAGGTTTTTAAAAAAACTAATACTTTTCCAGATATATAGAGTCAAACAAAAAGTTTGTAAATATAAATTTGATCTTAGTTTTTCTGTCACAACTTTTGAAGTTTTTAATTAAAATTTAATTTTTTGCAGTTTTTTGATGTAAAATTTGATTTTA
This sequence comes from Altica lythri, assembly GCA_964028335.1. Lineage (NCBI taxonomy): Eukaryota > Metazoa > Arthropoda > Insecta > Coleoptera > Chrysomelidae > Altica > Altica lythri. The sequence goes on along the minus strand of CAXIIO010001538.1, from coordinate 7,312 downwards.
CATAAAAAAGTATTCTTAAGTTTTTTCAAAAAAACAACTGATACTTTTTGAAATATACAGGGTCAAACAAAAAGTTTGTAAATATAAATTTAATCTCAGTTTTTCTGTCGTAACTTTTAACGTTTTTAATTAAAATAAGATTTTTTGATGTTTATTGATGTATAATTCAATATAACACAAAAAAGTATTTTTAAGTTTTTTAAAAAACTAATACTTTTCGAGATATATAGGGTCAAACAAAAAGTTTGTAAATATAAATTTGATCTCAGTTTTTCTGTCATAACTTTTTAAGTTTTTAATAAAAATGAGATTTTTATTGTTTTTTAATGTAAAATTAAATTTTACATAAATAAGTATTCTTGAGTTTTTTCAAAAAAACTGATACTTTTCAAGATATACAAGGTCAAACAAAAAGTTTGTAAATATAAATTTGATCTCAGTTTTTCTGTCATAACTTTTCAAGGTTTTAAATAAAATAAGATTTTTTAATGTTTTTTGATGTAAAATTTGATTTTACATAAAAAATTATTCCTGAGTTTTTTCAAAAAAACTGATACTTTTCGAAATATACAGGGTCAAACAAAAACTTTATAAATATAAATTGAATCTCAGTTTTTCTGTCGTAACTTTTAGCGTTTTTAATTAAAATAAGATTTTTTGATGTTGATTGATGTATAATTCAATATTACACAAAAAAGTATTCTTAAGTTTTTTTAAAAAAATTATTCTTTTTGAGATATATAGGGTCAAACAAAAAGTTTGTAAATATAAATTTGATCTCAGTTTTTCTGTCATAACTTTTTAAATTTTTAATTAAAATGAGATTTTTATTGTTTTTTAATGTAAAATTAAATTTTACATAAATAAGTATTCTTGAGTTTTTCCAAAAAAACTGATACTTTTCGAGATATACAAGGTCAAACAAAAAGTTTGTAAATATAAATTTAATCTCAGTTTTTCTGTCATAACTTTTAAAGTTTTTAATTAAAATGAGATTTTTTGGGATTTTTTTATGTAAAATTTAATTTTACATAAAAAAGTATTCCTGAGTTTTTTTAAAAAAACTGATACTTTTCGAGATATATAGAGTCAAACAAAAAGTTTGTAAATATAAATTTAATCTTAGTTTTTCTGTCATAACTTTTAACGTTTTTAATTAAAATAAGATTTTTTGATGTTTTTTGATGTAGAATTTAATATTACACAAAAAAGTAATCCCAACTTTTTTCAAAAAAATTAATACTTTTCGAGATATATAGGGTCAAACAAAAAGTTTGTAAATATAAATTTGATCGTAGTTTTTGTGTCATAACTTTTAAAGTTTTTTATTAAAATGAGATTTTTTAATGTTTTTTGATGTAAAATTTAATTTTACATAAATAAGTATTCCTGAGTTTTTTCAAAAGAACTGATACTTTTCGAGATATACAGGGTCAAACAAAAAGTTTGTAAATATAAATTTGATCTTAGTTTTTCTGTCATAACTTTTAAAGTTTTTAATTAAAATGAGATTTTTTAATGTTTTTTATGTAAAATTTAATTTTACATAAATAAGTATTCTTGAGTTTTTTTAAAAGAACTGATACTTTTCGAGATATATAGGGTCAAACAAAAAGTTTGTAAATATAAATTTAATCTCAGTTTTTCTGTCATAACTTTTAACGTTTTTAATTAAAATAAGAGTTTTTGATGTAGAATTTAATATTACACAAAAAAGTATTCCTAAGTTTTTTTAAAAAAACTAATAATTTTTGAGATATATAGGGTCAAACAAAAAGTTTGTGAAAATAAATTTGATCTTAGTTTTTCTGTCATAACTTTTAAAGTTTTTAATCAAAATAAGATTTTATAATGTTTTTTGATTTAAAATTTAATTTCACATAAATAAGTATTCCTAAGTTTTTTCAAAAGACCTGATACTTTTCGAGATATATAGGGTCAAACAAAAAGTTTGTAAATATAAATTTGATCTCAGTTTTTCTGTCATAGCTTTTAAAGTGTTTAATTAAAATACGATTTTTTAGGGTTTTTTTATGTAAAATTTAATTTTACATAAAAAAGTATTCCTGAGTTTTTTCAAAAAAACTGATACTTTTCGAAATATACAGGGTCAACCAAAAAGTTTGTAAATATAAATTTAATCTCAGTTTTTCTGTCGTAACTTTTAACGTTTTTAATTAAAATAAGATTTTTTGATGTTTATTGATGTATAATTCAATATTACACAAAAAAGTATTCTTAAGTTTTTTTAAAAAAATTATTCTTTTTGAGATATATAGGGTCAAACAAAAAGTTTGTAAATATAAATTTGATCTCAGTTTTTCTGTCATAACTTTTTAAATTTTTAATTAAAATGAGATTTTTATTGTTTTTTAATGTAAAATTAAATTTTACATAAATAAGTATTCTTGAGTTTTTCCAAAAAAACTGATACTTTTCGAGATATACAAGGTCAAACAGAAAGTTTGTAAATATAAATTTAATCTCAGTTTTTCTGTCATAACTTTTAAAGTTTTTAATTAAAATGAGATTTTTTGAGATTTTTTTATGTAAAATTTAATTTTACATAAAAAAGTATTCCTGAGTTTTTTTAAAAAAACTGATACTTTTCGAGATATGCAGGGTCAAACAAAAAGTTTGTACATATAAATTTATTCTCAGTTTTTCTGTCATAACTTTTAACGTTTTTAATTAAAATAAGATTTTTTGATGTAGAATTTAATATTACACAAAAAAGTGTTCTTAAGTTTTTTTTTGAAGAAACTAATACTTTTTGAGATATATAGGGTCAAACCAAAAGTTTGTAAATATAAATTTGATCTTAGTTTTTCTGTCATAACTTTTAAAGTTTCTAATTAAAATGAGATTTTTTAATGTTTTTTTATGTAAAATTTGATTTTACATAAAAAAGTATTCCTGAGTTTTTTCAAAAGAACTGATACTTTTCCAGATATACAGGGTCAAACAAAAAGTTTGTAAATATAAATTTAATCTGTTTTTCTGTCATAACTTTTATCGTTTTTAATTAAAATAAGATTTTTTAATGTTTTTTTATGTAGAATTAAATTTTACACAAAAAAGTATTCTTAGGTTTTTAAAAAAACTAATACTTTTCCAGATATATAGAGTCAAACAAAAAGTTTGTAAATATAAATTTGATCTTAGTTTTTCTGTCACAACTTTTGAAGTTTTTAATTAAAATTTAATTTTTTGGAGTTTTTTGATGTAAAATTTGATTTTACATAAAAAAGTATTCTTAAGTTTTTTCAAAAAAACAACTGATACTTTTCGAAATATACAGGGTCAACCAAAAAGTTTGTAAATATAAATTTAATCTCAGTTTTTCTGTCGTAACTTTTAACGTTTTTAATTAAAATAAGATTTTTTGATGTTTATTGATGTATAATTCAATATAACACAAAAAAGTATTTTTAAGTTTTTTTAAAAAAATTATTCTTTTTGAGATATATAGGGTCAAACAAAAAGTTTGTAAATATAAATTTGATCTCAGTTTTTCTGTCATAACTTTTTAAATTTTTAATTAAAATGAGATTTTTATTGTTTTTTAATGTAAAATTAAATTTTACATAAATAAGTATTCTTGAGTTTTTCCAAAAAAACTGATACTTTTCGAGATATACAAGGTCAAACAAAAAGTTTGTAAATATAAATTTAATCTCAGTTTTTCTGTCATAACTTTTAAAGTTTTTAATTAAAATGAGATTTTTTGGGATTTTTTTATGTAAAATTTAATTTTACATAAAAAAGTATTCCTGAGTTTTTTTTAAAAAACTGATACTTTTCGAGATATATAGAGTCAAACAAAAAGTTTGTAAATATAAATTTAATCTTAGTTTTTCTGTCATAACTTTTAACGTTTTTAATTAAAATAAGATTTTTTGATGTTTATTGATGTATAATTCAATATTACACAAAAAAGTATTCTTAAGTTTTTTTAAAAAAATTATTCTTTTTGAGATATATAGGGTCAAACAAAAAGTTTGTAAATATAAATTTGATCTCAGTTTTTCTGTCATAACTTTTTAAATTTTTAATTAAAATGAGATTTTTATTGTTTTTTAATGTAAAATTAAATTTTACATAAATAAGTATTCTTGAGTCTTTCCAAAAAAACTGATACTTTTCGAGATATACAAGGTCAAACAAAAAGTTTGTAAATATAAATTTAGTCTCAGTTTTTCTGTCATAACTTTTAAAGTTTTTAATTAAAATGAGTTTTTTTCGGATTTTTTTATGTAAAATTTAATTTTACATAAAAAAGTATTCCAGAGTTTTTTCAAAAAAATTAATACTTTTCGAGATATATAGGGTCAAACAAAAAGTTTGTAAATATAAATTTGATCGTAGTTTTTGTGTCATAACTTTTAAAGTTTTTTATTAAAATGAGATTTTTTAATGTTTTTTGATGTAAAATTTAATTTTACATAAATAAGTATTCCTGAGTTTTTTCAAAAGAACTGATACTTTTCGAGATATACAGGGTCAAACAAAAAGTTTGTAAATATAAATTTGATCTTAGTTTTTCTGTCATAACTTATAAAAGTTTTTAATTAAAATGAGATTTTTTAATGTTTTTTATGTAAAATTTAATTTTACATAAATAAGTATTCTTGAGTTTTTTTAAAAGAACTGATACTTTTCGAGATATACAGGGTCAAACAAAAAATTTGTAAATATAAATTTAATCTCAGTTTGTCTGTCATAACTTTTAACGTTTTTAATTAAAATAAGATTTTTTTATGTAGAATTTAATATTACACAAAAAAGTATTCTTAAGTTTTTTTAAAGAAACTAATACTTTTCGAGATATATAGGGTCAAACAAAAAGTTTGTAAATATAAATTTGATCTCAGTTTTTCTATCATAACTTTTAAAGTTTTTAATTAAAATGAGATTTTTTGGGGTTTTTTAATGTAAAATTTAATTTTACATAAAAAAGAATTCTTGAGTTTTTTTAAAAAAACTGATACTTTTCGAGATATATAGGGTCAAACAAAAAGTTTGTAAATATAAATTTAATCTCAGTTTTTCTGTCATAACTTTTAACGTTTTTAATTAAAATAAGAGTTTTTGATGTAGAATTTAATATTACACAAAAAAGTATTCCTAAGTTTTTTTAAAAAAACTAATAATTTTTGAGATATATAGGGTCAAGCAAAAAGTTTGTGAAAATAAATTTGATCTTAGTTTTTCTGTCATAACTTTTAAAGTTTTTAATCAAAATAAGATTTTTTAATGTTTTTTGATTTAAAATTTAATTTCACATAAATAAGTATTCTTAAGTTTTTTCAAAAGACCTGATACTTTTCGAGATATATAGGGTCAAACAAAAAGTTTGTAAATATAAATTTGATCTCAGTTTTTCTGTTATAGCTTTTAAAGTGTTTAATTAAAATACGATTTTTTGGGGTTTTTTTATGTAAAATTTAATTTTACATAAAAAAGTATTCTTAAGTTTTTTTAAAAAAACTGATACTTTTCGAGATATGCAGGGTCAAACAAAAAGTTTGTACATATAAATTTATTCTCAGTTTTTCTGTCATAACTTTTAACGTTTTTAATTTAAATGAGATTTTTTGGGATTTTTTTATGTATAATTTAATTTTACATAAAAAAGTATTCCTGAGTTTTTTCAAAAAAACTGATACTTTTCGAGATATATAGGGTCAAACAAAAAGTTTGTAAATATAAATTTAATCTCAGTTTTTCTGTCATAACTTTTAACATTTTTAATTAAAATAAGATTTTTTAAAGTTTTTTGATGTAGAATTTAATATTACACAAAAAAGTAATTTTAAGTTTTTTTAAAAAAAATAATAATTTTTGAGATATATAGGGTCAAACAAAAAGTTTGTAAATATAAATTTGATCTTAGTTTTTCTGTCATAACTTTTAAAGTTTTTTATTAAAATGAGATTTTTTAATGCTTTTTGATGTAAAATTTAATTTTACATAAATAAGTATTCCTGAGTTTTTTTAAAAGAACTGATACTTTTCGAGATATACAGGGTCAAACAAAAAGTTTGTAAATATAAATTTAATCTCAGTTTTTCTGTCATAACTTTTAACGTTTGTAATTAAAATAAGATTTTTTGATGTAGAACTTAATATTACACAAAAAAGTATTCCTGAGTTCTTTCAAAAAAACTAATACTTTTCGAGATATATAAGGTCAAACAAAAAGTTTGTAAATATAAATTTGATCTCAGTTTTTCTGTCATAACTTTTAAAGTTTTTGATTAAAATAAGATTTTTTAATGTTTTTTGATGTAAAATTTAATTTAACATAAATAACTATTGCTGAGTTTTTTCAAAAGGACTGATACTTTTCGAGATATACAGGTTCAAACAAAAAGTTTGTAAATATAAATTTAATCTCAGTTTTTCTGTCATAACTTTTAACGTTTTTAATTTAAATAAGATTTTTTAATGTAGAATTCAATATTACACAAAAAAGTATTCTTAAGTTTTTTTAAAAATACTAATACTTTTCGAGATATATAGGGTCAAACAAAAAGTTTGTAAATATAAATTTGATCTCAGTTTTTCTGTCATAGCTTTGAAAGTTTTTAATTAAAATAAGATTTTTTGATGCTTTTTGATGTAGAATTTAATATTACACAAAAAAGTGTTCTTAAGTTTTTTTTTAAGAAACTAATACTTTTCGAGATATATAGGGTCAAACCAAAAGTTTGTAAATATAAATTTGATCTTAGTTTTTCTGTCATAACTTTTAAAATTTCTAATTAAAATGAGATTTTTTAATGTTTTTTTATGTAAAATTTAATTTTACATAAATAAGTATTTCTGAGTTTTTTTAAAAGAACTGATACTTTTCGAGAGATACAGGGTCAAACAAAAAGTTTGTAAATATAAATTTAATCTCAGTTTTTCTGTCGTAACTTTTAACGTTTTTAATTAAAATAAGATTTTTTTATGTAGAATTTAATATTACACAAAAAAGTATTCTTAAGTTTTTTTAAAGAAACTAATACTTTTCGAGATATATAGGGTCAAACAAAAAGTTTGTAAATATAAATTTGATCTCAGTTTTTCTATCATAACTTTTAAAGTTTTTAATTAAAATGAGATTTTTTGGGGTCTTTTAATGTAAAATTTAATTCTACATAAAAAAGAATTCTTAAGTTTTTTTAAAAAAACTGATACTTTTCGAGATATATAGGGTCAAACAAAAAGTTTGTAAATATAAATTTAATCTCAGTTTTTCTGTCATAACTTTTAACGTTTTTAATTAAAATAAGAGTTTTTGATGTAGAATTTAATATTACAC